>JAGVSP010001191.1:70000-119115 GCA_022494985.1 Micrasema minimum
TTGACCCATATTTTTAGTTTTACAAGCGGGAACCTGAAAAGCATTTTCTGAAATGAAGAAATTTATTTTTATTTTCGATAAAATTTTAAAAGTTACAAAACAGGATTTCTTATATACAGTAAATATAATTTATTTTAATTAATACCGTCAAATGTGCATAGGTGGCCTTAATACTGTGAACGTTAGCCAATACTGACCATTTGCAAATGGCGAATGTAATCCCCAAAACCTTTATTTTGATCTGATGACTTACCTCTCTACAGCGATTCCCAACAGTATTGATTAGGATTTAATGATGCGGAGTCATTCAGGTCATTACGCAACGTGAAATGTGGTATATATTCGTAAATCCGGTTAAATACAAACTGGAATTTCCCAATATTACGTAAATATAATCTATTGTTTCGTGCAAAAGGGCGTAACCTACAATATTTTTTAAAATTATTTCTTTATAATCGAAAAAACTGATTAAAAATATTTTTTCATGTGTTGTACATTGAACTGTCAACAGTGGACGACCAGGACGCCGAGAACCTGATGCCTTGTAAAATAGGCAAGCATGGTTAAGGCTCTCGGGAGGCATACGTAGTATATGGCCTAGCCAGCCGGATGACAGTAGATACCAAGGGTTGCTGTGTTCCTTACAAAGTCAAACCACCGCACACCTAAAATTCTTCTAAGACGCCTATTCTCAAAACTCAGAAATCTGCCATTTTGGAAGTTTGCGTCAGAGCTGCGGGACGTGGACTTGACTTGGGAGAATGCACGGGAGCTGGCGGCCGATCGCTTGGTCTGGAGGCAGTTTGTGGATTCCATATGCCCCATACAGAGAGCGGATATGGTATGATGATGATGAAGACATTGAACTGGCACTGAAGTGTACGACTGATCATCTAACATTGATGTTATAAAATTATCAAGATTCACTGCACTCGGTGTACTGATGCAGTGCCCTATGCACCGTTGGGTGCAAATAAGAGAAAGAAGTAGTAGTAGTTCTTGAAAAAAAAGCCAAAATAAAGAAAATGAATAAGAAGAATTGCAAAGTGGGTGTAAAAATATGGCATGAAAGCAGGCCTATGAATGCTGTTCACGTACAAAGAAAATAACACTTTAACTTGTCTAACATTAAGTGCCCATAAATAACTGCAGCAGCATATTTACAATCCCTATATCATACAAATATAAATTCCCTATACAACACAAATTTACATTCCTTCCACAATACATTTGACAACAATGCCTAGTAATAAAATACCCATTCATACACACCCTATGAAGCTAAGAAATCGACCGAATATTTGTTATTTATGCACTTGCTAGACTTGCCTTTGCTTACACTAATATTTAACTGTTTCGAAGAGAAGCTATGTTGGAAAACTGATCGTTGCCAAAAAGTATCAAAACGTAGGTATCTCAAGGCAGAATATATTTAGGGTGCAAAAGAAAACTGTGGTAACTGAATTGAGCGTTTTTTATTTTAAGATAAGAAAACTAATGTAAGGTGACCAGTCTGAAGATGCCCGTTACAGGGTGAAAGCGCTAACTGGTCAAAATAAATAATAATGGAAGTGTACCAAGTATTTTTTTATTTGACTTTAATTAGTTATATATTAATAATTTAATGTAAGGGACTAATAAAAGCTTTTTTGAGAAGAAAAAAATAATATTTCAAGCTCAGATCAAAAAGTTACACTACACATTTGACTCTAAATACGATGTAGATTCATCAGTTTTCGGGTTGTACTACGAGTTTTGTTACTCCATGTATATATATACATCCCTGCGCTATTTAAGAAAAAATATTACATCCAATTAAACGTTACATCTACCCTACTAAATGATTTTTTTTTAAAATCATTACATATTCTATTGTCATTAAAAGTTCGTAGATTTTGCTACGAGCCTTTGGAAGGGATATTATAAATAATGCCTACTACAATTGCCAGTATGTTCGATGGCAATTTTTTACTTTTGACTAATATTCCCATATCTTCTGAATAAAAGCACTGTTTATTCCGTGTTTTAATCCATTAAATTTTGTATTCATTGCCCACTTTGGCCTAGTGCCATACACCGTATGTCCAAATATGTTTTGTGATATTTGCTTCGACTGCATTCAAATAATATACAGTCAATTTAGTACTGAATCGATGCAATCGAAAAATGACACAAATAGACCTCTAAATTTTTATAAGAGCTTTTACACATTAGGAGAGTAAAAATTAAACCAAGAACGATAAATATGTACAAAGCATATCCTTTTACATATGAGAACAGAATGAGGCTAAATCAGAGGCCAACATTTAATTAATGCAACTTTTCAGAATTTTGCCAGAAAAACTCTATTATACCTAATAAAAAAATTACCCTTTTTTGTCTGATAAATAGCATCATCATCATCATCATCATCATACCATATCCGCTCCCTATGCGAAGCATATGGAGTCCACAAACTGCCTCCAGGCCAGATCGGCCGCCAGCTTCCGTGCATCCTCCCAAGTTAGGTCTACGTCCCGCAGCTCTGACGCAAACTGCCGACGAATTCGTCGGCGTCAACAGTGGACGACCGGGACGCCGAGAGCCTGATGCCTTATAAAATAGGCAAGCATGGTGGCGGCTCTCGGGAGGCATACGTTGTACATGGCCTAGCCAGCCGAAACGGGTTCGCCGGATGACAGTAGATACCAAGGGTTGCTGTGTTCTTTACAAAATCAAACCACCGCACACCTAAAATTCTTCTAAGACACCAGAAAAACTCAAATCTCTGCACTCAGAAGTCTGCTATCTTGGGCCCCGGTTAGGTGCCACGATTTGCAGCCACAGAGGAGAACAATAGGAGGAGGATTAATAGCAAGTATCTGGTAAATAATATACAAAACGTGTGAAAAAATAATTGTTAGATTCTAGGGAAATATTAAGGGACTATGTTATTTGTACAGAGAAGGACAAAGAAGCTTTTAATCTCGGTCACAATTTACGACTTATTAAAATTCGGTTACTCCCAGTTTTCTTGCATAAAAATATATATTTTCTATTGTGGAGTATACAATTTTATCATGTCTTCCTAATTTTGTTAAATACTAGCAACGTGGTCTGAATTTTCCGCATAAATTGGCTCCGTTTCCCGGGTCTCGGCCAAATTGATTAAATAACTCAATGGGGATCTTGCTTGCTCCTTTACTTAGTATGCCAATCTTACAAGGACCACCTTTTGCCCGTTTTCCTTAAGTGACTGTACTACTGATTACTTACTTAATTAAAATGAAATTAATGTTGTCTTAGTTTATTGTCCTTATTTGGGAACCTAGGCTAGGAAACGTTAATCTGATTTATGAAGACAGTATTTTATTATATATATCTCTACATAGATGAAGGAGGTTTTTTTTAAACTCGGGAATATGGATATTGGCTGGGTCAAATGGCCACTTGTCGTATTATAACATCCGCCATTCCGCTTATTAGCGAATATCCACACCAGCTTTTATTTTTGATTTTCCTTATATGCTACGTTTTTGAAAACCATCCACGTTCAAGTAGAATACGCCATCTCTGTATTGACAGTGAAGTTAGATATTTTTAGCCAATTACTTTATTTTTGTAACTAAGATTCATCAGATCAGAATTATATTAATTACTAGCAATCGCCTGCAGATTTCTCTGCAATTGGACATACCGAAAATGTAATACTCTTAACAGTAGTTTTAATTTTATTCTAGCAAATCTTGGTATCTACTGTCATTGGCGAATGCGTTTCGGCTGGCTAGGGCATATACTATATGTGTAAAAATCGAAATAACAACTGGTTGAACGGGTGGTGACCCAGTGGGTAGCGTCGCGGTCTCTGAGTCCAGAGATCGTCGGTTCGAATCCCCACTTCGACACAACTCGATTCCTATTTTCAAGCACAAGCCGCTTAGGCTTTATTGAAAATAGTATTTACAAATTGAAAAATGTGCAAATATCATAAGATTGCATTGGTTTCTTTTTATTAAAAAAAAAAACTAATAACGAACGAATAGTAGTGATCCGGGTTGTGGTGTAGTGATAGAATCACGGGCTTCGGATTGAAATCCTAAGGATCGAATTCCTCTTCAGTATAACTTGTTTCCTGCTTTTTGACATAGTAATTTTGACTACTTGAAAACATCTTCTAAATTAAAACATTTAAGTAAAGATATCACAAGATATATATACTGAGCTTTAAAAAAAACTGCGAAGAACCCCTGTGGAAATTACAATGCAGAATCTTGCTGCAGACTAATCCCCGGGATTGAGACATCGAAGAAGAAGATCACAAGAACTCAAATGCTTTTTTTACTTTCAAAAATATTCATATTCTTACCAGCGAAGTGATGAGGTAGCTGTGGTAATCAGACATCATTCCAATTTTGTTGTGCCTGCTTGAGGACATCGTAGATCCTTTCTGTTGTGCAGTCGAGGACTATGTGTGACTCCGCGGAGTTCTTAATCTGCTTCAGGAGAGGTCTGAAAAAAAAGATAACAATACGAATTAAATAACAGTAAAAACAAATCTGTTTTAATATATTAATTTATAATTTTTCACTACAAAGGGAGTGCTTCTTCTATTTCTACTACTTAAGGTAGACCCAAGGGTCTGTATTGTTTTCATGCAATGCTGCCTCTTGGAATGTCAACTGTCTCTCCATCTCGTCCAGGAAGTCGGCGGCCAAGTGGGCAGAGATGCATCACGTACTTGGCTTTTCTACTATTGTCCACTCTCTCAATGTGTGCATCTGTGCATGCCAGTTTCTTATTCTTTCTCTTTCCCACCTGACAACGTCTTGGATTTCGCAAGTTGCTCGAATTTGGGCGTTTCTAATCCTGTCCCTCAGGGTTTTCCCGGCGAAACATCTTTTTTTTATTTATTTATTTATTTTATGAATTTGAAAATATATATTTGAACAACGTAAGATACCAAACAAAAAGTTTTTAGTGTGGTTGGAACGAAGTTATAAAAATGAATTAATATAAAGTAATGAGTTGACTGATTAATTTTGAACCAATATTTGGAATTAAAATTCACGTTTTACGTTTTCTGTGAAAAAAAAAAAAATTGTTTCAGATATTTTTGGTGTTTATATTTAGTAATATTTCAATAAAAAAATCACTCAAATACGAAACCCATTAATTTAGAATAAATAAGTAATTAAACTACAAAAAACGACCGACTTTCATCTAATAAATTTACTGTGATTTCTAGAGGCAAGCACTTTGAATTTTCATTTGATTTTCCAACAAATTATATTTCATAGGCTTTTAAAATAAGCTTGAATCTATGACCTATAGAATTCAAACAGTGGGCGATTGTTGGTCCATCAAAATTAAAATAAACAAGCTTACCATAATAAATATTCAACATGTTTTCAACAAGTATTATGTTCGGGATATAGGCCTATTATGTTTTCATATTTTCTCAAATAATCCATCATTTTTTTATTGCTTATTCGATCCATCATCTATTCTGTTAGAGAAATATTTTTAAAAAAAACTTAGTTTCTTTACGTAAGATAATAATATAATCCTTTTTTTAATTTATTTAAGGTTCAGTACTGAAAAAAAAAGCCACAAGCTGGGTATTGGTAGACCTGTCACATATATGTTATACATAATGATTCAAATATAATATTATATAGAACGGGTGGTGGTCCTGTGGAAGCGTCGCCGTCTCTGAGTCTAGAGATTCCCGGTTCGAATCCTTACTCCGCCACGACTTGATTCCTATTTTCAAGCACAAGCCGCTTTGGATTTATTGTAAAAAGTATTTCAGCTTAGATTTATGGCGTGAAGGATAAAATATATTAAATGTAAGTAGCATTGAGTTTATAAGATTAAGCATTTTTCTAATTTCTTAGTTAAATAATGTGTTGCTTTAGGTTTAGATAATGGTTAAATTCAGATAAAAATATTAAATTTGAGATAAAGTTATAATTTAAAATAATAGTTATAAAACTAATTATTGAATACAATAATGAATACTAAAACATATAAATAAGTTCGTTGAGATTATCTACTGACATTTCTTGGTGGAATTGCGTTTTAATAAATAAAACACCTTTTTAGTTAGACCACCTATATAGTTTATTCCAGTAATCTGGTTTTACTATTGCTAGCATCAGTTCAGTCTGACGATGCTAGCGATAGCGAAACCAGGCTACTGGAATAAACTATATAAGTGGTCTAACTAAAAAGGTGTTTTATTTATTATATAAATAAGTGTTTTTTACTTTTTATTGGGTAAATACACCAATATTTTAAAAATACATTTAGAAACTATTTCATCATATCTAACAGTATCTATTTATATAAACTAGGTATGTTAATTGGATATTTGACATCTGTCCTCTCAACTATCGTTTTATTGTATTTTGCATACTCTTAATGTCTTCTCATAGAAATGTGTGCTGTTTATGGAGTTGGGGGTTATAGGGTTCAGGCTGACGATATCATGAATATAAGTAGATAAAATTCGTTCTTTGTTGGCGATTTTAAATAAAAGTTGTTAGTCTGTGACAAGGGTAGAAATGTAAAACATGAAAGCGCCCTTGAATTTTCTCTTCTGAGGAGTTCAGGAAAGCATGGGGGTGAGAAAATTGGAGTAAGAAGGCTTCAGGGGAAGAGGATTTATGCACAAAAGAAGGATTTATGCAAGACAGATGTCTAGAGAGTGAGAGTTGAGAGGAAGTAAAAGATATGGAATGTAGTACGAAGGAGAACAAATAAAATTTCATCAGAACTTATTTTAATTTTTTTTTTATAAACAATATTTTGAGTTATTATTGATATCCAAACAGAGATAGAGGAACTCTGGAAACAAGTGTAAATTATCTAGGCGTTTACAGGACTTATGACCTGTCATTGGCTGGATTAAGTGGCCACTTGATGTATTACAACATTCCCCATTCCGCCCATCATCTGATAACCATACATGACAAATTTAGGAACTTCTATTAGTATGAATTATCATGATTCGTTTCACATTACAAGTGATTTTCTCACTGGCGACATCTGTTGAGAAGATTGTTAAGCATTGACAGGTCATAAGCCCTGTAAACGTCTAGATAATCCACATTTGTTTCTCTATCTCTGTTGGGTATTTCTCTATCTCCGATATTAGCCCAGCATGGGTATAATCCAGTAATTTGTTTACAAGTATTTGTATACATTCAAAATGTTGTTAAAAATATTTTGAGTTTTCAAAAACAAAATAAAGATTTTACTCATTACGGGCTTGCATCTCAAAAAAGACGAGAAGTTTGGAAAGGAATATGGATAACTATCTTATTGATGTCTTAAAAATAAATTTAAAAATAGCCTGTCTTAGGTTTAAGTTAGTGGTAGGTTTTATGTATATAAATATTTACTCGTCAATTTTTTTATGTACCTTGTGAAATGTCTCTCGAAATGTTGCAAAAAACTGAATTACGGTATTTGGTCATGACGGTATTCGAAGAGTACGAATATAAAGTGATTCTACAATGAAAGCCCCACCCTTTCCCTAGACTGTTTTAAAGACTATTGAGTCTTTTTTTCAGTCCAGCCAACTCTACCGATTTTTTCAACAAGCTAAACCGCGATTTTAAGATTGTTAGTGTGATAAAAAAAAAAACGAATGAATTTACGTTATGTACGCGAACAAAATGCTTCATTGTACCCCTACCACCGTCTCCGGCTTATGTATTATAATTGTCATTGTTTCCATCACCCAAAACCAACCAGAGTCGGCCCAAATTAACAGTGGTAGGGGATACTTTTAGTTTCTACCCCGATCATTATTTATTAGTAATTACAACCACCCGTGTGGAGACCGGTATCCCGCCTCGCCAGGCCCCCCCATCCCAGACATCCACCCGTGCATCCGCGGTCAGGGTCTCAATGGAGGGGGCATTAGGGAAAAGAGGGGAGGGGACAGAACGCATGTGTGCATCTCACACTATCATCCTATCATCCTATCTGGCAGACACTATTTCATACGTCCTCTGCCGTACCTTATCACATACCTATCCTAAGACCAAGACCCTATCCTTCCAAAAGACACAATACAATTGAGTATAAAGTGATTCGACGATATTTGGAAAACGTATATTCGAATTCGTTACATCACTACTTCCTACCCTCATCATGGACAAACAACTTTTATTTAAACTCGCCAACAAAGAAAGAACCTTATCCACTTATATTCACGATATTACTATGCAAAATAAAGGAGATTATAAAGGGTAGAAACGGCTTTGAACCGTTTTGTAATCTCGTGAAAGAGGCCTTCCTTTTGACTGTTATGTTATATTAAAATCCCCTAAAATCATTAAAAGTTTCAAAATAGCACTTTTAATTTCAAAGATATTTTCTTTCTTAAACTGCTCGTACGAATAGGTACAATCAAGTACAATATTAGTACTTAAAAGTGGACATGTTAAAAGTAAATATTATCGTCGTGTGTGCAGAAGACGTACATAATACGAATGTGAAAAAAGTAAATGAGTTCCAGGACAGGGTGGTGTGGTATTCTATCCTCTCTGCCTACCCCATCGGAGAAATGACATGGTGAGTAATTAGTCAATTTGCATTTAATATCGGATATATTGTTAGAATTTTTCAATGTTGTTCTTTGAAGTATTTCCAACAGAATTTCACTGTAGATAACTTTGCCCGTCGTTAAAAAGCCGTAAAGATTTTACGTGAAAATGTTCAACTCAGACAGAATTCTTATCACTTCAAGCTAAAGAGAGCACGTTATTTATAACGCAAGTGAATTGTTTGGTTTGCTCTCTCATATAACTTTGGTAAAGTTTGGCTTAATCGACTGTTTTCGACGGAATGAGCTACTCCAATAGTCCTAGATTAAAATTAATAATATTAAACTTCTTTATTTCAACGCTTGACGTGATAACGTCTAATAAATCGATGAACGCCGGCTGCACACACGAAAAAGCATGACTCATTGTCACGTACCGCCGAGCGAGAGCGCGGAACAAGCGATAGAGAGGCTTGATCAGCCTAATCGTTCGGTTTGTGACGCATCTATCTCTCTTCCACTCGTAATTGTTAATAGCACATTGTTAATTGTAATTAATTTGTATAATTTAAGTAAACAAATATTTGAATTAACGAGTGCAAAAAAATGATAATTTATAGAAAAAAAATTTATTTTCAATTAACTCTTGCTTTGTATTATACAAAATAATGAAAATTCAGTAATAATAATTTAATTCAATTTATAAAAGTATGCTATTCAACGATTCTTTTGACGTTATCACGTAAAATTATCGTCCGTAAACCGACTTTATAGACAGTCAAAAGTTTTTTAAATCAAACGCTTTTTCGTGGTGAAAAATGCTTGAGGTAGACGCAAATTTGTGTAAAAAACCGTATCGTACTTAACCTAGCACTAAAATATTAGTTATGCTGAATAGTAAACTTGATACTGTAGGTGCAGACATAAAATTCCGCTCATCCATGCGCTTTGTAGCTGCAAGATGAATTGGAATCAGAATATTCCCTAGAAGTAAAATCTTATCGTAGTCTTACTTTTGTCAAATCTTTTTATGCGTAAATTTATTTTGTCTGGAATTAATAAGGTACTCAATTGATGTACGGCGCCCTAAAGGTTATTTTCCACGAAAATGGCGAATTAATTATTAATAATAGTATTTTATAAAATAGTCGAATTCCTTATTAAGAAAACGTGTCGACTTAGTCTTTGGTGTGAGTCACCGTTTTCGAAAAAAAAACACTGTTTTTACGGCGACAAAATGGACGCCGTCAATGGTTTGATTTATCGCTTAATTTTGTGGCAAAAACTGTAATCAGCCAAGCGTCATGTCAGATTTTTTTACTTGCGCTTAAGCTTCGCTTAGATGAAGGAATATAAGTAGGTATAATGCAATCGCTGAGCGTCGAAGGACAAATTATTAACAGTGAAAACAAGCAATGATTAATGAATTTTCTTCATAAACTTCGAAAAATTTTAAGGAGCGATTGTAAAAAAATATCTTTGACTAACACTGAATCGTTAGACTGATAATTTTTTTTATTGAATTGATCGAGATATTCTGTTTTAGGTGTAGGATCAAAAACAGTACCCTTTTCACCAGTATGTAGGTGTGGATTATGAAAAAAAAGAATGACAATATTATTTTCATGAAAAAAAAACGAAGTTCAAAAAAAATAGCAAAAAAAAGTAAGTAAATACAAAGCTTTTTCCTGGAAATATTTTTTTTTTATAAAATGAAAATGGATTTTTGTAAGTTAGTGAAAGGCAGGTTTGATGGTTATAAGGGGTCAAGTACTCACAGAACTGAAGCGTTTTAATTTTCAGGCAATCTAAGAAATTATTACAACGACCTTTTTCCGGAGTTTCCAACGTTTTAAATGCGGTCTACCCTTTTTATTCAGAGAGTTATAGAGATTTTTAATCAAAGAAATGAAAGATTCAATTGCTAATTTTAAAATGTTGCCAGTTTAATTTGATTTATTTCAATGTTTATTTTTATTTTAAGGTAATACAATAATAATTAATTAAATTTTATAATTAAAATTAACGGAGACGAGAATTTTGAAAAGGAATATGTACATGGAGGCATTAACTGGGTTATGTAGGCAGTTGATATCTTGTAACATCCCATTTTTCTCAATTTATTTCAATGAAAACTCACATCTCATGCTAATTCACTCTGTACATATTATTATACGTATATGTTTCTATAATCGGTAGATATGGATATCAGAAACCAGGTGAAATAAGATATGTTGTAAAACATAGAGTTCCTACTGAACTCACCCAATGACAGTTTATAAGCCCTGTAAACGCCTAACACCCATATACTCTTCAAAACATTTTGCCTCATTTGAGGTACCAAGATACACTGCACTTGATGTACCGATGCAGAGCCCTATGCACCATTGGGTGCGGATAAGGGAAAGTAGTACTGGTAGTAGAGGTACCAATTAGGTTTAACTATATTCAATGCAACATCTTCATGGGTGAAATCCAATATTTTTCTACGAGGATTTGGACATATTTTCTAAAATGTCTTTAAACTCGATTTTGGTTCTATTTTTTTTAATTAGACTTTTTTAAATGTGTTTTCAAACTGTCAAATGATACAATTGTTATAGCTTATTAAAAATACACCAATTTAACCAAAATCGAGTTTAATTTAAATAATATGATATCAATGTAGAGTTCTATAAAATAAATGCCATCTGAATCAATATGAAAAAAAATGATTAATTCAGGATGCCATCGCTCGTATTTTCATATGCTAACATTTTAGATTACCTTTAATAGAAAAAATATGACATCAAGTAAAACTCGTGTAAATAAAAAAAATCTTTGCATTCCAGATGAAAAAGAAAATTAAATTACTTTGTTTTTCATTACGATATACTTCTGTTCATACGATACGAGGATTACATTTGATGTAAATTCTGCGCGCTTTAAGACAGTGTCATTGTATAAAATATTCTGGAAAATCGTCTCCTCTAGAAAATTGTGAAAAATAAATGAAATCGTATTTTACGAAGAAATCTTAGTATCAGTGTATTGAGCCATACAATATATTATTTAAAAAAAAATTATATGAACTACAATCAAACAAATATTTCATTTAATTTTTTATTAATAACGTACGTTGAAAACATTTTCCATACATATGAAGTGTTGTAAATTTGGCCCGATAAATCAATCCATCGGCAGTTTGCGTCCGAGCTGCTGTACGTGGACCAGACTTAGAATTAAACAGGCAGACGATCCTTTAGGGGCAGTTTTTGGAATCCATACGCTCCACATAGGGAGCGGATATGTTATTATGATGAAGGTGATGATGAGTGGAGACGGGTATTTAAAAAAAAAACAATGATTAAAACTGGGTAGAAATTCTTTCAAAATATTGAAATTTGAATTCTTTCTGCTCTTTATACCTTATCTAAGATTGATTATTGTGCAGAGTACCGCTCTAATACTTTACTTCTGATAATTATAATATAATATTATTATATAGTCGAATAAATATATTAGGCTTAAGATTGCATTAAATATATTTCAGTAAAATGGTCATGTTTTAAGTCGATTTTGTAGGTTAAATTTTTTTGACTTGACCTAATAGTTTTCGAGAAAATTGAGAAGTTTTTTTTTTCATATTTTAATTTTAGTATTTTTTTTTAAAAAATGTCATCAAACTTAATTTATTAGGTGACATTAGTACTATTCATAAAGGAAACATTCGCAAAAATCGAATTTTAATAAGAATTTGCGCAATTTTAGCTTATCTCCGGTAGGTACTTATGAAAGCTTTTACGAGAAGAAAAAAGATTTAATTAAGCTCAGGTTGAAAAGTCATATTACACATTTGACTCCAAATAATATGATGTACATTCACCAGTTTTCGGGTTGTACCAGGTGCTAGTTTTGTTGGAGTAACAAAACTAGAAATTTATAGAATTTTTTTTCACTTTTCGTTATTTTTTCATTTTTTATTCAAGTTTTAATCCAAGAAATACCTAAATTTGCTATTTCATTTAAAGTCATAAGCAAATAAATCATGTTATTTTAGTAGTATTTGAATAAGGAACCAATAACGCATTCACTCGAGTGAAATCGATAGGTACTGAACTTTCCAGCGAAACTAACTTTTTAAATCTATAATTTCAGTCACATCAGTTATTTAACTTGCGAAAGTTATTTCTTGAGCTTTCCTATCAGAGACCACTCAAAACTTTCATACTAGCTGAATTCTGCATTAATCAATTTAAAATATTAACTCAATTTGCATTTTAGACCGGATATAATAATACTACTACTTCCCTATCCGTACAGAATGATAATTGGGTTTTCAAAAGCAGTGAATTTTAATCATTTGTTAGATGACGGCAAGATAGGCAGTCCAAGTTTTTCACATAATATTATGAAATATTTTCATGTGAAAATCATGTTGAATTTAATATTTCTTGAAATCGAACCCGCGACTCATTTGCGGTGGCCTAACGCATTAATCACTACACCACAAGGCGGACAAAAGAGAATCGATATACACGTATATCAAATTTTAACTTATTACATATTCATTTTAACTTATTACTTATTACATATACATTTATATAAAATTATGACTAATTTTACTAACCATCACGCCGTTTCCGCGAAAAGGTAGGCAGAGAAACGCCACACTGCTTTGACCTGGTGCATTACTTTTGCTTCTTGCAAATGCACTAATCTGTTTCGATTTTAAGACTTATTACATGTTCACTTTCATGTATTTATTACTTGATCATTCCTTGTCTTTTCTCTACAACATTTTCGACTTCTATGTACATTCAGGCTCACCCGCATTATAAATTCTTCATTCGTTCGCTCTTTCATTCTTTATATTTTATGACTAACTAACTAACTAACTAACCAACCAAGGCAGAGAGGATAGAACACATGACCAAACTTTCGTAAAAGCCCTTTCTTCATTTATAACAATTATATTTATATTTTATGACAATTATTAGTATTCCATAAAAAAATAAAACAATAGATGTAGAGAATACATAGGATTCTAAAATTGTTGAAAATACTCAATAACCCAGTAAATTGTAGTACCAACTTAAAAATAATGTAAACCGAAGTTAACCATACTTGAAAGGATGCACAGCAATAAATAAAGGTAAAATTACTGACCGGTAAAGTTAAGAGGACAACAGAAGAATCTTAAAATATGATATCTCTTATTTTTCTTGTCATCTCAACTCTTGCGCAATATAATGGTCCATTACCCATCGGCTGCAATACAAAATGCAGTCACTTGAAGTCGGTAGGAGTTAGAAGTCACTTATACTACGGAGTCGACTTACTCAAGTCAGACTTAGTGAAGTCAGGTATTCTGACGTCATAAGAAAGAAGCACGTATGCCCACAAAAATTAACGAAATTATTTTTTTTAAATTCGTCAAACTTTTGGTAAATTTTATTATAAATTTAACTAACTAACTAACTAACCATCACGCAATTTGCCCGGAGGGGTAAGCAGAGAGGATAGAACGCCACACCACTCTGTCCTGGCGTACTTCTCTTGCTTCCTCCACATTCATACATCTTCTCATGCACGCACGTCGATTATTCCGACTTCTTACATTCCCACTTTCAAGTAATTGTTTTTCATGATCATGCCATGTCTTTCTCGGCCTTACTCGACTTCTACATCCAGACACAGTCGCATCATATATTTTTTTAGCCGTTCTTTCATCATCCATTCGCTCTTTATGACCGAACCATCGTAAGAGACCTTTCTTAATTTGTGTCGATAATGCTTATCTCAGCCTTGCATTCTGCTCTAATTTTAACATTAGTGCATCATACATAGTTTTACCACACATTTGCCTGAGAGATCGCATTTCAACTGCATTCAATCTACTTACATCCTTATTTTTCCAACTCCACACTTCGCTTTCATACATAAATTTAATATAAATAAAATATTTAAATAAAATAAGAAAGGCTTTACACGCTTCTAGTCGACATCTAAAATGTGTGAAAAATTATTGCTTAGTATTGTTCCAATGCTTTCTTTCTTTCATGCGGGGACCACGATTGTATGAAAGAACGCGAACGGTCTCAGACGGCCCGCAAGCGAGGCGTTTTGATTTAAAGAAACTAACTAACTAACTAACCATCACGCCATTTCCCCGAAGGGGTAGGCAGAGAGGATAGAACGCCACACCACTCTGTCCTGGCATACTTCTCTTGCTTCCTCCACATTCATACATCTTCTCATGCACGCACGTCGATTATTCCGACTTCTTACATGTTTAAAATAAATGTTTTTCACAGTAATCAAGTAAATTATGGATCAAAATTACCACTACTGCTCCTTATCCGCTCCCGATGGTGCATAATTAATTAATTAATCTACTCTCTTTCCGTGTCCCTTCCAGACCAACTAGACTGCCTAAACTTTTTTTACATACCTAAAGTTTAAAACAAATCACAGAAATAATTCTACGATTCCTCGAATTTGTAAGGCGTTTGATGATAAATTTAATAGCTTAGATATGTTTAATACCCCATAAAACAAATATAGAAAGGAACTCAAAAACTTACAGACTTAAGATGACAAATATTTATTTACATTATAAGTAGATTCTTTTAACTGTTTAAAGCTACCTGCGGATACATATAATTGGATGGCAGGCATGTTATTGTTAATTATTAGTTTTAATTATATTATGTGTTACCTGTACATCTGTTTGTATCCCGAATAAAATAAAATAAAATAAAAAAAAATAAGATGCTGCATTAGTAAAACAAACAAAGTAAAACAAACTTTGGTCGTTTGTAAGATGACAGCAAGGTGATTAGACTCCGGTTCAGCACCACTCCAAAGCAAGCTATGACATATTTTTGAGAGAAAAATCACGATTGAAACAAATATTTCATTTTGACTCTTCCATTATGGGTCAAAAACACAATGGAAATGGCAAAAATGCATATCCCTAAATATGCGTCTCTTCCTTATGACGGCTGTATTTTGGGATCGGATAGGGGAATCGTAGAGGGGGTGGACCGGGTGGGGTTAGGAGTCGGATATATATAAGGATAGTCCACCTACCACAATAGAAAGTAGATTCAAGAATGTCCACTCAAGTAGTTCACCGTTCGGAAGAGATACGGAAGTTTTGTTATAAAATGAGATGAAGAAATGTCCCAGTGGGTAGAGATAAGTTTGAGGTATAACAGGACACATATGAATATACTTTTTATATTTATAAAGCAAATATTTAAAAAAAAAGTATATGTCACAATGTCACCAGGAAAAGCATAAGATATCTTGAATTTAAAAATTTTGAATTAACACTACGTAACCAAAAACTTCAGGTTAAATAAAATCTGGATTTAAAGATGGCGTGATGAACTGATGGTGGCCCGATCATTCTTAGTTCGATTGTTCGAATCCCCACTCGGCTATGACTCAATTCCCATTTTCAAGCCGCTAAGGTTTCACAGAAAATTGAAATTAAAAATTCAAATATGTGCAAATATAAAAAAAATATTTATACAAAAAATAAGCCTTAGCAAGTGTAAAAAATCAGATGACTGCTACTTTTTGCCTTAACAAAAATGTTGCCTATGCAAAACTCGCAAAAATTGACAGATTAATAAAAAACCAACCAAAATTCGATACATTTTTCAGACTAACTTTCAGTAACTGAATATCACGTCTATAATTTCTGCATCTGAAATATGTTTCTGTTTCGCCTCGTTGCACGTTTGTTGGTTTTTCCCGACTTGTAACTGCATACATACAATGCACGTTGCACACTGCAGCTCTCTATGCAACATTAGGTAACATCACACGTTCTCCCGTTACCAATATTAACTCTTCACACCTGTCGGCAGATGTCGCTGTAACATATTTAAAGGATTTTAACAGCCATAAAAGACAAATTTCACGTATCATAGAGCAGCATTGTTAAATCGCGTGTTGATTTAATTTGGATAAATAAAATTTGCTTTTAATTTTTAAAATGCTATTGTTTCTGCAGGTGTAGAAATGAAAATTCTCCTTTATTACCTTTACTAAACCAAATCGTGCATAAGGTACCGCATTGTTACACTAAATGTAGTATGTAAATCTCAACCATTTTACTGATATTGAATGTTCATAAAATTTACTTTATAATGTTTCATAAACCATCCTCATTTCCCTCAACTGCGCCTAATGGTGCACGGGGCACAGCATTAGTATATAAATAAGAGATCGAGGCCAGAATATTATTTAAAAAAACAATAGTGAAAAAAGAATAGTCACCTACCTAAAAATGAGGGAAGAGGGTTATTGTAATCAATTAGAATATGAAGATAAAGCGTAAAAGCCTCCTTATGCGGAAACTGCTACAAAACAGAATTTATGGCTTACCTTCCACACAACAACAGGAGTGAAAGTATCCGAATACATAGTTACTATTGTACAGTAAAGCATAACAAAGGGCACTGTTTTTGTGATATGCTGAAATGTCACACGATAAATCATACGATGGGCCAGTGGTTGTCAAACATTGTCCTGCTGTAACTACTAAATAACTAACCATCACGCCATTTCTCCGTAGGGGTAGAAAGAGAGGATAGAACGCCATACCACTCTGTCCTGACATACTTCCTTTGCTTCCTCTACATTCATACATCTTCTCATGCACATACGCCGATTATTCCGACTTTTCACATGTCCACTTTCAAGTACTTGTCGTACTTGGTCATGCTATGTCTTTTTCGGCCTTCCTTGGTTTTTACATCCAGTTGCTCGATCACAGATCAGTACCGACTCGGTAATAAGCGACGTGATAACGATTTCTTACCCATGGATGTTTAACGTTTTCGCGATCACAATGGAACACGCGTTAAAAGTTATCGATCGGGATTATTAAACGAGCGCATACTAGTCGCGAGCCATTTCCCGAGATATATCTTATTCGCACAAATCTTCATTCAATCTTTATTATAATTTAGCCGGTTTTCGGCAAGCCAAATATTGAGAAAAGCAGTCGACATAATAAAAAATCCGACAAGCGCGATGATTTGACGTTTGACGTACGGCCGCGATATAGCGTCCAGATCGTCAATGCTCGGCTCAGCGATCGCGGTGATCGCTCAAATCGTTAGCGTTAGCACGTGACTAGCACGTTTTAAACTACGTCGATAGTTATCTGTGATTGAGCTACAGGCACACTTGCATTTAAACTACTTTTAGCCGTTCTTTCATCACTCATTCGCTGAACATGACCAAACCATCGTAAAAGCCC
The DNA here is from genome assembly GCA_022494985.1 of Micrasema minimum. Lineage (NCBI taxonomy): Eukaryota > Metazoa > Arthropoda > Insecta > Trichoptera > Brachycentridae > Micrasema > Micrasema minimum. The sequence continues at coordinate 87,799 of JAGVSP010001191.1, forward strand.
TTTCTTAATTTTGTCGATAATGCTTATCTCAGCCATGCATTCAGCTCTAATTTCGACTAAGTGTTGGTACCAGAGCTCCGTTGTGTACTGCCAATTTTGCTTTTTTCGATAAGTTCTTATTTGCCACTATCGATTTTAAGGCACCTTTAACTCTGTTTCCAGCACTAACCCTTCTCTCAATGTCCTTTTCCACATTTCCGTCTCTTGTAAACATACTTCCCAAATATACAAATTCTTCAACCTGCTTTAATCTGTCTCCATTTCATCATCATTCATGGTAACCCAATGCTCCATCTACTTCACCACAAGCGGACACCATGCGAAATGTAAATAATCTTATGACGGTAATGCTATGACGGAAATGTAATGGTGGAAATAAGACTATTTTTACTTTATGTTATCTGTACCTAATGATGCGTTGATACACCAAGTACTACTACTTCTTTCCCTTATCCACACCCAATGGTGCATAGGGCACTGCATTGGTACACCAACCGTAGTGTATCTTGATCATTTTATTACATGAAGGTAAGATAAACACCTAGTACAGTGCAAGTTTTATTAAATATTATTTTGTTATAATACTAAATCCGACATTTGTAGTTCTATTTTTTTGTAGGTATATTTGATTAAACCTGTTTTTCCTTTTTTCTGAAAAACTCTATTTGCTTACATACCGAAATTCGCAGGTGCAACGATGAGTAGATATTTATAATAAATAACTCTAAAACCCGATTATCAGTCAATCGATTGTAAAATAAGTCGTAAAAACTTCAACAAATAATTGAATACTATGCCGGTTGAAGAACAGTCTAGTCCACACAAATGTTCCAGAAAGTTCTCTTATTTTCAAAGCCGCTTAGAAATGTCCATTATTGTCAAGACTGCGATGTATGTCCGCTTTAGAACGAGTGCGAAGCAGCCCCTATTTTACTGTTTACTGTCTACGGCGCGGCGCCTCGGGCCGTCGGCGTCGCGACGCACACTTGGAAAACCGCCGCAATAGGCTCCACCATTCCTATTTCTTGCTATCTTCTCACAAAACAACTCGACTTGCAAATGTAATATATTATCAGACGGAGAATAAGTAAAAAGAAAATGATAAAATACCGCGCGTACCAGAATTGATATCAGAAAACGGTGGTTGTCCATAATTAAATAACAGGGCACTGCATTGGTACACCAAGTGCAGTGAATCTTGATAATTTGATACTAGAAGGCAAGATGGTCATTCTTAAGCTTCAGCACCAGATCAGGTTGTTCTGTTATTGAAAATCTTATATGGCAGGATGTGGATTGCACTAACCTCCCTAACTGGAATAAACTGCTAAAAAAGGGTTGGTTGGAAGATATTGCTAAAGAGCAATAAGCCAGCCCCTACACTCTGGCTATGTAATTGTACATGTAGTTTTAAATAAGTAAATAATTTAATAAACTGGTTATTATTTTTTTTATCATTATTATTAGTTTTCTTTTACATAAATTAGTATTTCTGCACACAAGCATATTTTACAGTCAATTAAACCATATTATTTACTTCAGAGCATACTCCACCACGCCCACGCGGCCGCTTCCCATACAAACGTATTCCTCGATTTTCTCCATGGGATTAAGCATTATGGCAATGATTCACACATTTCAGATATCGACCAGATGCGTGTTTGCATTGTCATTTTTAAAAAAATCATATATATGTCTCCTTTAACAAGTAAATATAAAAAATACAAACACGCATCTGGTTGATATCTAAAATGTGTGAAAATATCATTGCTCTAATGTTAAATTCCAGGGAAAAATCGAGGAATTCGTTTGTATTGGAAAGCGGCCGCGAAATGTTAAATTAAACCCTTTATTCAGAATATTTTAAGGTCAATCATTGAAACTGCATTTTTTATACAAATAGTTTTCCACTGTTCGTACATGTTAAGGGTAACGCCTTTTTTTCTAAATACGATCGATATTGTAAAATACTGAATAATAGGGTTCCTTAAAGTTTTCCTTACAATTTTATTATCTTTTAGTTGGTATCCGTACTTTACATACATCAAACCTTTTTATTTATTTTTCCATGGTAGTTAAATATATTCCGTTCCGATACAAAATCCTCTCGAGATCCAATTTCGCTAAACAGGAAGTGATAGTTTTTTTTCTTAAACAAAATATATCCGGTAAGATAAATCTTCCAGGTTACGGCAGTATGTTATTTCAATAGGAAAAAACAAACAAGTAAGGCGCGTTTACTGTTTTATAAACTACTACTACTTTCCCTTATCCGCACACAATGGTGCATAGGGTACTGAGGGATGATCCCACCTCCACTTGCGACTATTAAAGAGTCATTGGGGACTAAACAATGAAAGCCCCACCCTTTCCCTAGACTGTTTTAAAGACTTTTGAGTCTTTTTTCAGTCCAGCCAACTCTACCGATTTTTTCAACAAGCTAAACCGCGATTTTAAGATTGATAAGAATGTGATAAAAATTCGGAGTCTTCTAATAAAAATTCTGTCAATCACGCTATTTTAAACAGGACTTTACATTTTACATTTTTGGTGTTGCAAATGCATAAACAAATTGCAGGGCCAAAGTTTCCAAGGACTAAAAGCAAATGTGATTAAAATATGATCAATTTTTCAGTTTCTTTGAAGTTTAAAGTCAATATTACAAAAACCATGCTTAAGTAAAAATAATACATCTAAAACAAATTTCAAACTTTGTAACTTTTTCTCTGTCTTTCATTTCAAATTTTTTTTAACCAACCTTTTGATAAAGTTTTCAAATACAACATGAAATTTCCCGTGAAATAAAACAATAACTTTTAAAAATTGAGCTTTTATATTCACATGATATTTATGTAGGCAGGTAGATCCTGGAAAAGCGCTAAGAATTTTTTTAAGCGGGTTAAATTTGCTATAACTTTCAGAGAAAGGAAAGTTTTTTAATAACGCGGACGACCGCTGACAATTTCTAAAAGTAAAACCGACTTTTTAACTCGTTTTGTTTATGTACATAGAAACTTCCTGGGGCGATACAAAAAGCCTTAACTGTCAAAAGCTGAATGGAAAATTTGGTGCAAAGTTCTTTGAATATCAATTGACATTTTTTCAGTGGGAAATTCGTCCGTAGTGATTTCAAGTTTTCGGTATTGTTTGACATTTGAAATATTGTAAAAGTTCGCACATGGAAGTGACTGACTTATGATAAAATAGATTTATTGAAAATTTATAGAGAGCTTTATTAATCGATTTGGAAATAGTCTTTTTTTTTTACATTTAGTAAGAACATCACATGACAATTATACAAAATTTACGATTAAACGATTCTTAACAATAGTGATTAGAGAATTATTAGCACTTGTTGAATATTATTACTAAATAGTAATGGCAAATTGTGTTATTTACAACAAATATTACAAGGATAATTAAATTCTTTTACTTATTAGACATTTTTTTAGGTGACACTCAACTAACCACCTATTAAGTGGTATATTTTTTTCTAGTCCTACAGACCTAAAAGCCGTTTATCATCATCATCATCTCAGCCCGTTGAGGTCCACTGCTGGACATCGGCCTCCCCCTGCCGTCTCCACTCCTCCCGATCCTGCGCCATCTCCATCCGTCTCCGTCTTCACAGCAGACTTCCTGATGTCGTCCACCATCTCATCGGTGGACGTCCTTGAGGCCTCTGGTTCCTCGGTCTCCACACCAGAACGCGTTTCGTCCATCTGTCGTCCGTCATTTTGGCTATGTGACCGGCCCATGTCCACTTTAACCAAGCAATTCGCTGCACCACGTCGCAGACCTTTGTCTGGCGTCGGATCCAATCGATCCTTTTTCTGTCTCTTAATGTTATAATAGTCTCCATGCTCCTCTGTGCAACTTGCAACTTATGGGAGGATTGCTTAGTCAGAGTCATTGTTTCCGCGCCATAAGTAAGGACGGGCAGAATGCATTGGTTAAACACTCGAGTCTTGAGTTAGTTGTGAAAGGAGCTTCGGAATGTGGAATATTTTGGAGCTTTTTATATTTTTTAACAAAAAATAGTTTTAATCAATACTTAGCAATAGCGTGTAACAAAACAAACACAAAAAATATGTCCTAAAGCAGCAAAATATATTACCAAAATACGCAGTGGGTATACATTAATCAAAATACGTAACTCGTTTGCGAGTGTTAAAATTTCTCTCACGCTTGAGTTAGGGTTTCATCAGTTTAAAAGCAAACTCCTTTCCTGTTGAACATTTACAAGAAACTGTTTACATTTTACGCAGTATTCGTCCTTTGTCCCAGTCTAGTACGGAATTTTATTCATTTTAATATTTCCCAGGAACCAAATCTTTTGTAAATAAGTGTTCAATGTAATAAGCGAATTAGTGTTCCCCCTTATTTGCAAAGGAGTTTATAAGGTAAAAAAAAATAATGTTCAAGTAACAAAGGGTTGTTTCAACATCAAAGTAAAATGAAAATCGTGAATATTAGATAGAAGATTTTTTCAATAATTTTATCCAAACCCAATAGAGCATAAGACACTGAATTCATATTATACCAAGTCCAGTAAGTCTTGATCATTTGTGACATAAAGGCAAGATGATCAGTCTTACGCATCAGAAACGGAAGACACTGGCTCAAAGAAAAAATCGCTAACAACCAAGCGACGAGACGAACTTATGACCGTATTTTAAGATAAACCGTAACTTTTTTATTCTTTTAGCCTAAATAATACCATTACTCCTTTCCTATCTACACTCAATGGTGCATAGGGCACTCCATTGGTACACCAAGTGCAGTGAATTTTGTTCTTTCGTAGCATGAGGACAAAATGATCAGTATTACGCTTCAGCGTCGGTCCAAGGTATCACATTCACAATATTTTTATGTGAAAATCATGATTATAATGACCCCCATCCGGAATCGAACCCGCACCTCATGCACGGCAGGCGAACGCGCTACTGCCATGCCACGAGATGATCAATATAACGGTTCAATGCTAGTCCAAGTACAAACAAATGAAAAAAAACTAATTTAAATTAGTACGAATTTCACATAAATGAATTTATTAGTATGTACATGTGTACTTTCCATTACATGTTTGCGCTTACAAAAACGTATCCCTTGATAACCTTGAATAATGATATATTGGGTGATTCAATGTATTTACAACGAACACAAAAACCCAAAAATAAATCATTTTAACATTTACAAATGAGCCTTTCATAACTGATTCATTAGATCCTCGCTTTTGGCCTAATCAAATTAGACCCCAATCAGAAAAAACATGGACACTATGCTGGACTTATTCGAAGTCGTGTGTGACGAAGTTTCCAAATCAATCTATTCTCGAATCTGCTTAATCTCGAATATTTTTTTAGCGGATTTCACAGCAGAACGAGACAATCTTTTTAAATATTCGAAAATGATCACAATGGACAGATTTTTAAAAACATTTAAAAAATTTTTTTTTCAGCTTTAAAGCACGTTTCAATTCGGAATTTGGCATACCTACAAAAGCGTGGCCGAAACATAAATTCATAAAAGTAGAATTCAATCAAAGTTCGTAAGTTTTCACGGCTTTCAGAATACAGATCACGTTTTTCCAGGTTATTATGCAGTGTCTGTTGGCTTTGTGTTGCTGACGTTTCATAGAAAATTGCAGTGTCCATCTTCAGAGATGATCTTCAGGGCTTTAGCCCTGCACAGCAGAGGACTACAATGTCCTCCAAAACAACACAAAGCTGGCAACACAAAGCTATCAAACACGGCATATTAACCAAATCATACAAACTAACTAACTAACTAACCATCACGTAATTTTTCCCCGAAGGGGTAGGTTGGAGAGGATATAGAACGCCACACCACTCTGTCCTGGCATACTTCTCTTGCCTCCTCCACATTCATAACATCTTCTCATCTCACGCATTATTACTTCCGTTTTTACGTGAAAATTTCATTCAAATAAATATTTTATTTTGATCCCCATTCGGAATGAAGCCAGTGAGCTCATGCATGGCAGACCAGCGCGCTACCGCTACACCACGAGGCGGGCAGCTTGCACCATAGATAAATCCATTTACAAAAAACGTTTTATCGCTTTGGCAATATTCGTATTTGCCAATGGGATTCTTCCAGATAACATGAATATTCTTAAAAACGTTATAAATCTTTAAAGCATATTTTTACAATTCCAACGATATAAAACACAATACTCAAAAATTTAGTATTTATTAATAAATGTATGTTTTAAAAACACAAAAATACGAATGATTTTTAACGCCCGTTATTGGCTAATGACGTCATACCCGTCCACCGCGAAAGGCAGGAAATTCATTCCGTAGTAAGCGTCACACCGCATGCGCGCCAAATAGAGGATTTTGCGAGCGATTTGAAAAAGCGCTATTTCAAACCGCTCTAGAAAATTCATATGACATCGTAAAAAAAAAAAAAAATTCCCTTGATATTGTAATTTTTCAATCAATTTTTTGAAGTAAAAAACAAAAAATCGAAAAGAATCCCATTCACAGCCATAGAGTTTAAATAACATCGTCCGATTTATTTAAGTAAAAAACTTGACGATAGTCGAGTGGTCGAGACTATGCCACTGACTTGGAGCATAGGGTCCCAGAAACAACAAAGCGCGTATTTTAAAAATTAAAATTTAACACGCGTCCGTAAAATAATGGCCACTGTAACTCGTTCAGGAATGTGCTGCAGAAAGGAAGCGTGTCCGTTGTCGAGGGATTTATAATTTTGATATGGTAATGTCATTTGTTGGTTTGTTTGTTTCCCGTTTTCACCGCTAGGCGTGATAGGAGCGCTTCTATCACTATACGTACAAGCTTTTGACGTTTATTCAGGCAGCGGCAGTCAACTGTTGTTTCTAAACATGATTTTTGCTATGAAAAATATCCGCTATACAGTAGTGGCATTAATTGTGGAAACTTTTAGTAAAATTATAATTCCTTGTGTGATTTAGTAAAAAAATCTGTTCCTTTGCACGAAATGATCAGTTTTATATTTTTATTTTATTACTTTGTGTTTCTACTTGATATTTAACATATTTTAGAAATGTATTTATAGTTATATTTTTTATTAAAAAAATAAAACCTGAGTGTCGCCGAGGCCATACAATTTCTGGGTTTGCACTTATGTGCACTAGCAATACAAATTGCCAAATATTCCAAATTAACCAATAACAGGGGGCATGGGATTTTTGCACCCACTAATCAAGAGGGTTTTAGCAACAGTTACAAATAATTTCATAATTATTTTAGTCAGCAATTGTTTTTGAAGTAGAAAAGACCTGCGCCACATGAATTGAAGTGCAGTGAAAATGTTAGTATTGAAAACATTGGCCTTAAATATGTCTAAACATGCTGATTGGTCGCTGAATAAAAGGAGTAAGGCAATAACAATTCGTGAAGAAGGATTAATTGCAATTAAATCACAATTACACCAAAAGTTTCCTCAATTAATGCCACTACTGTAGAATGAAACATTAACAACAACATTTTGAACGTATACAAATACTTGTAGACAAATTACTGGATTATACCATGCTGGGCTGATATCAGATATTATTGATATCCCAACAGAGACAGAGAAACTCTGGAAACGAATGTGGGTTATCTAGGCGTTTACAGTCTACGTCTTCTAGTAAGTAATAACGCTCGATAGAGCCTTAACTACACAAATAAAGTTAGATTGCCAAAAATGCTTAAGCATCTTCTCAACAGATGTCACTAAGGAAAAAAAACATTAAAATCTGTCGAAAAACCAACTTTAATGTGGATACTTCTGTACAATCTTAACATATATGGAAGTTTCAATTTTTTTTTATCAAGTTCGGATGAACCTTACCTACACCAATAAAGTTAGATTGCCCCAAAAAAATGCTTAACTATATTCTCAACAGATGTCACTATAGGGAAAGAATATTTAAAATATTTAAAATCTTTCGAAAACACAACTCGCATGTGGATTCTTCTGTAACAAACTCAACATATATACAAGTTTCAAAAATTTGTCATATATGGTTGTCAGATGATAGGCGGAATGGGAAATGTTGTAGTACATCAAGTGGCCACTTAACCTAGCCAATGACAGGTCATAAGCCCTGTAAACGCCTAGATAACCCACATTCGTTTCCAGAGTTTCTCTGTCTCTGTTGAGATATCAATATCTGAAACAAGTACAGTTTATTTATTTTTTTGATTCTCAACACGCGTCGTATACACTTATACTTTTGTCTTGTTTAATATGTTATAGGTCTGAAGATGCCCGTAGCAGGTTAAAAACGCAAACTGGCAAAACAAATAAAAGCGAAAGTGGTGAAATTTGGGTCAGTACTTAACTTACAGGGATGCATTCTCGCACACTATGAATGGAACATATTCATATTGTTCCACATTTAGCCATGATATTTTATTTAACTGATTGTAGTGGATAATCTATCTTTGTCTTTTCTGCTGTCAGTTAGTCAGCGATAAAGATCTTGCCAGCTCAGCTAAGTTCCCTGACCAGCCCATTGATTCCGAAGTCGTTAAATAAAAGCATCGTTTTATGTATGCATCAACAGTTTTCTTATTTACTGCAGTTTGCCATTTTCTTGCTGAGCTTCACAAATTTCACCAGGAAGCGTACCAAGAAGTTTTATATATGAGGCATATACTTAACAACAAAGGTGGAAGTGTCCACTTTCTTCAATTGTTGGCAATCACGAAAAAACGTTTGTTTAGTTTTGCAATTCTGCCGTTTTCGCATTGGACACTGCCGTTTTTTGTTTCAACAACAAAACTTTAAATCTAAAATTAAATGGATTAATGCCGTTTTTTTGACATACAAATAATATTCTATGGAGAAAATACATAACTTTCCAAACAAAACTGCATATTTGACTCATTTTCGACTGCAGGTGGACACTTCCACCTTTGTTTCTATATGCCTCATATCTTTTATTAGTTATTTGTAAAACAACTAAATCACGGAATTCCACCAAGTAGTCAGCAAATAACATAAATAAAAAAACGTATTTTCCCTACCTCTTTTCAACGATTTGTCAATTTCCACCAAACCTTGGCAACCCCTGACATACCGCTACTGGTCATACAGAATAGTATTTCGTTGTTTACGTTTACAGTACTGTGAGCACGATAGCACAGATTCCAGTTCGGTATTTTAACGGCTAAAAAACACTTTACGGTCACTTGAATTTATTTCCCTTCGCTGTTTGCTGTACTCAATACTATAACAAGTCTACGCGGTGCTTTTAAAAGCTCTTCAGAATAGAAACCGGTGGCTTATTTCTATACGGAGATGTCTTAAAATGCTAATTTCAGAAGAACACCGTAATTATAGGGGTATCAAAATTATTAGAAATAAAATTAATGTTTAAGACTGTTTGTAAGACTATGTATGATAGGTGTACAAATGTCGATATTAGAGCAGAGTGCAAGGCTGAAATAAGCATTATCGACAAAATTCAGAAAGGGCTTTTACGATGGTTTGGTCATGTGGAGCGAATGAGTGATGAAAGAACGGCTAAAAGAAGTTTAAATGCAAGTGTGCCTGGATGTAGAAGCCGAGGAGGGCCAAAAAAGACATGGCACGACCAAGTACGACAAGTACTTGAAAGTGGACATGTGAAAAGTCGGAATAATCGGCGTATGTGCATGAGAAGATGTATGAAAGAGGAAGCAAAGGAAGTATGTCAAGTCAGAGTGGTATAGCATTCTATCCTCTCTACCTACCCCTATGGGGAAATGGCGTGATGGTTAGTTAGTTAATTAGTTAGTTGTTGTTTTAAAAAAAAAGTATTTTGAGTGTGAAAACTTACACAAATACTTTATTTTATTTGAGTTGATTTCTAGTTTATAATGACTAATTTTAAACGTGGGTAAATATTACAGTTTGGGTCTTATTACAACATATGAAAACATAAGTAAATTTTATATTTACAAAATGAAACTAATGTTTTAAATTCGTAACATATAAGCAAAATCAAAAATGTCACAATGTTAAAAATAAGCGGAATGGGAAATGTTGTAGTACTTCAAGTGCCCACTTAACCCTGCCAATGACAAGTCACACGCTCTGTAAACGCTTGAATTGAACGGTTGAACCCATATTTTCAAATTTAAAAAAAAACTTCAACTCATAAAAAGGATTTCTCTTTTTATCACGAAATTCATATGCTTATAGCCTAAATGCTTAGAATCTATATGTATTTTGTGACTTTTATTTCATTCAAAAATGTCATCGCTTTTTGTAGATAATTGAATCTTCATACACCAGATCCAATAACGGATAAAGGAAGCACCCGAGTCGTTTTTTACTAACAAGAGAAAATATTTGATTGGTGTTAAATTGATCGTAAGTAAAGCGTATTTTTCGTCATTTTATTCAAAGAATTCTTCAATTTCCTTCTATATTGCTTTTAAGTAAATTTTCTTTCTTAAACTTGAAAACGAAAGATAAAAAAAATAAAATGGTTCTAGAAAGCATCCCTTTATTTTAGATTAATGGTATGCAGCTCCACGTTTAGTAAGAAATTCCCCGGGGGTAAAAATTGTTGAAGTAGAAAACATTGTTTTTTATTAGTGGAACAAAAAACGGATAAAACTCCTTTCGGCATAATCAGTTTGAAAAACGTTGTAAGTTTCTATGCTCCGAGTTTACATGCATTATCTTATAAGTCGATAAAAGAATTTTATATTATTGAGCAGAAGGCTGAGATAAGCATTATCGACAAAATTAAGAAAGGGCTTTTACGATGGTTTGCTCATGTGGAGCGAATGAGTGATGAAAGAACGGCTAAAATAAGTTTAAATGCAAGTGTGCCAGGATGTAGAAGCCGCGGAAGGCCGAGAAAGACATGGCATGACCAAGTACGTCAAGTACTTGAAAGTGGTTATGTGAAAAGTCGGAATAATCGGCGTATGTGCACGAGAAGATGTATGAATGTAGAGGAAGCAAAGGAAGTCTGTCAGGACAGAGTGGTATGGCGTTCTATCCACTCTGCCTAATGTTTTGTCCAACATAATCTTAGTCGGATTTTATACTAATGAACATTTCTCGATCCCAATATAATAATCTACCCCATGAAATAAAAATAAATAAAGCAATACATACATACATAGTAGAGCCCTTAAAGATCTGTATTTAAATGTGTTTTTAAATGATAGATATGATGTTTAGGATTAAGATTAAATGTGTTAATTTTGAATCGTCTTTCTTATTCGTCTTTTTGATTGTGCAATATGTAATTAAAAATGTGAATAATACCGGTCCCAAAATAAGTTTTTATAACTCCTGGGAATATAATACATGTATGTTTTATAAGATTTTTTAAAGAAATAAAAAAATAAATCAAAAAAATACGGGACAATAAACTGTACAGTTTTTTGTGCAGTTTGCAAACTGTCCCTTAATTATCCGATTTACAGGCGATTTGCACCGATGCTTTAGAAGTTTTTGTTATATTTTTCTGCATTCAAATATTTTTGTGCAATATACCGTGTGCAATGAAAAATTTTGAATCAGTTAATGGTTTTAAACTCACCTATAGTCGGTACCATCCCCCAACTGTCGCACTGCTATGGGGAACTCCGATAGTCCATGGGATTTAAGGAGTTCCTGCAGCCTCACAAGTCCTTCATTGTTTTCGTAGATTATTGTAAAAGACTTCCACCCCCATGCTTTCACGATGTCTACGTAGGCCTAAAACAAAAAACAACGTGTAAATGAAAAGAGCCCTTAATGTACATATTGATCGAATCGAAGTCGAATAACATAAATGTCAAATGTCCACTTAACATGGTTTAAAATAAAAACGTTCTTACGAAGTTCCAAAATCCTGGAAAAATTAATATTTCATGTGTGATACCTTGGACTGGTTCTAAGGCGTAAAAAATTATTTTGCTTCCATATAATTTTTTTTTATTAAGGTTCGCTGCACTTGTGCATCAATGCAGTGCCCTATGCAGCATTAGGTGCCGATTAGAGAGATCAGTAATTAAAAAAAAAAAAGGATATTAATTACGTCTCTGTATGTAAAGCGGAAATGTTTTGATGTGAAAAACACTTTCAAATAAATATTTCACATTGACCCCCCATCGGGAATCGAACCCACAACTCTATGCATGGCAGCACAACGCGCTACAGTTAGACCAAAAAATACAAAATTAAAATATTCCCCATAATTAAAAATCTGGAAATTCCCGGTTTGTGGAATTGAGTTCTGCGGTAACTTTCATTTCGTGTGAATTTAAAGAAACACTTTCCGGAACCCCCACTAATGAGGCCGTCTCGCCGCCTACAAACTTACTCGGGCACTGAAAGTGTTAAGGGCCTTTTACGATTTGTCCCCACAAACCCTTTGGCGCCCGGTAAAGTGTAACTGGGGTCTAGAAGTGGCTCAATTATATTCTATTGTTTCAGTAAAAGAGTTCCGGTGCCTTGAGCATAGTTTATTTTATTTTTTAAATATAATAATTTTGTAAATAATTACATTTATTGGTTAACTTTTTGGCAGTTTACGTAAGAAGGGCGGGATATGAATCTGACTTGGTGAGAGCCGATCTGAAGGCCGATCTCTTGGCACACTCGCCTTATAAATTCGTTTGTTTAATGGTGCAAAGGGCACTGCATTGGTACACCAAGTGCAGTGTATCTTGATATTTTTTTATTATACAAAGGAAAAATCATCAGTCGTACGCTTCAGAGCCAGTCCAAGGTATCACACACAAACCACATTTATTTCAGCCATAATAGGGAAATGTCCAATATTTTTAAATCTCGTAATTTTTTTGAGTGAATAGCAATGAATATTTGAAATATTTAAATTAAAAAAATTTAATTTAATTCAAAATTAAATTTTTAAAAAAAATAAGTTCAATATATTTCCCCGTAAAAAACATTTAAAAACGGAGCTTATAAAAACCGATTGACCGCAAACGGATGCTTTAAAGCACCCGTCTCCTAAGTGCATAAAACGGTCGTACTGAATATATAGTTGATGCGTACAACCAGAAAAGTGGCTTTGTACTTTTTTCTATTTTAGGCGCTAATTACATCAAAACTTTGTATTGAATAGACGCAACCTACTATATTATAATGACCTGTTTTGGAGGGAAATTGCGATTACGGTGTTTTAAAAAATTAATTACGACATAATAATTTTAATAAAAATATTTTAAAAAAAATCGTACCTAAGATATAAAGCACCATCTAATTTTTTTTTTTTAAATAGTCCCGTAGTTATAGTGAAAAAATAAAAGGAAATACAACGTGAAGGGCTGCTACTACCTAATTTAACTACTTATAAGCAACGTATCGCGTACCACCCGTTAAGACTATTTTACAAGTCAAAGCACCCTCTGAATCATTATAATAAGATGCGATGATCCCATGTTCCGTCTACTGATAATTATCAGGTTGGGGGGCGAATTACAGTAACTAAAAAATATATTCAATTTTTACAAAGTTAAATAAAAATTTATATTGAACCGGGTTGTAGGCTAATGGTTAAGTCGAAGACAGAGTTCGAATCCCCTTCCAGCACAGCTTGTTTCCTGCTTTCTGGCAAAATTATTTCTGACTATTTGAAAGCATACATGAAATTGAAATTTGAGTTTATTAAAAAAAATTGTGTACAAAAACAGTTATTGTGTTTACATAGTTCCCATGGCAGGCTTGCATTAATCATTAAAAAAAACATTCATCATCTCAGCTTTGAAAAAGTAAAATATCTAGGCATTTCCAGGGCTCATGACGTGTTCCAGAATTCATCAGATATGGCAATAAGATAGGTGGAATTAGGAATATTGTAATACGTCAAGGAGCCACTTAGCCGATGATAGGTAATAAGCTCTGAAAACGTTTAGATAATCCGTGTTTGTTTCTAGAATTTTTCTTTCTCTAATGAGATGTCAATGTTTTATGAAAATTTTCTAGCGTATTTCTCAGTAAAAACAAAATGCCGCAATTTTAATCTGGTTGGCAGTTTTCGTCAGAACTACGGGACGTGAACCTGACTTGAGAGGATTCGCGGGGATTGGCGGCCGATCGCTTGGCTTGGAGGCAATTCGCCGTATCCATAAAACGCTCAACAAAGGAAGCGGATATGGTATAATAATAATGACGATGATTTTTTATATTGCGCAGTTTTCATCTAAAACATGATGATGCTGTCAATAATTTTTTTTTTAACGTTTTTATTTTTTTTTAGTTACTACACTTTGCCTTCTACACTCCCGAATTATTTCGTCGTACAAGTCAGAATGTGCGTACATTAGGTACAGTCACGTGTCACACGCAATCAAGTTACTTAGAATATTGTACCGTAGATGGCGTTACATTGCTTTGACTCTCGACACTCGATCCCGCTCCCGGAGTTAAGTATTAATATCAAAAACGGATTCCACATTTCTGCGAGGAGTCGTCGCCTGATAAGTTAGCTGTTCAATGAACCATTTAAAAAAAAAAAAATTCTTTAGTTTTTCTTGTGTCTTCAATTTTTTAAATTGTTAATGAGCTTTCTTTGTAACCTTTTTAATAGTTCCCCTTTTTTTATTTATAATTTTTCTTTTTTCGAACATCCGGGCTTATTGTTTTTAAGCTATATCTTATGTATTTAGTTCACATCAGAATTATTTTTAGCACTGGTAATTGCCCACAGTATACATACATATATGTACATCTTATTATATTAAGTTCTTAATTTTTTTTTGCAAAAAATGGAATTACGAATGATGAAAAAATGCTTATAATATTACGTAATAAACAGTTTTTTTAACGTTTTATAAAATTTTGTCTTTGAAATTTAGTAGATTTTATCAAACAACAGTAGATTTTATCAAATGTATAAATAATTATTAATATACTATTTATTTTTATTTTAGATGTTTAATTCATAAAAAAATAATGATATAAAATGTAAAATTTGCTTAGTGGTCTATTGAACAAAAAGCATTTGGGTGACAGCGTATTGGATACTTCCATTTAATATTCCAGAGAATATTCATATCAGACGCCTGTATTAATTATACCAGGGCAATGGAATTTGACCGATAACCGTGGTATACGCGTCACATCTGCGATACATATAGACGTGGATATTTTGATGATATTCGCCTTCTCGCATTAAAACTGTATAATCTCAAAACTTATTAATTTTACAGGAGAGCGTTTTTAAGGTTTGACGTGTAATATTTTTAATAATAATGATCTTATCAAAACTTTTTATTTATTTTTTGATAGTTACATTATCTGTCTTTCAAAGTAAGATAAAATTATATATTAATTTTGTTTTAATTGGCGCGTTATAACACCCGTGTCCCACGATGAGACCGCGAAACTCCGGAGGGTGATTGTTCCATGGTATTCTGAGAAAAAAATCCTGATGAAGTTTTTTTGATCCGGGCATTTTTAATAATTAATCTAAAAAAAGTATTAATAAAAAGCGACTATGTAGTACTGGTTTATGTTTGAAATGCTAGCGGTGGCGGGGTGGCGGTGGGCGGGGAGGAGTGGGGGTCCGCTCTGGTCACCGAACGAACATTCAAAATTCGAATTTCATATCTGAAATTGGTGCAGGTCACGTGGTGTTAGCCAGTTCAAAAATGGACGGTATTACACGCGTGAATTTTTTATTAATTTTTAAATCATTTTTTTAAGAAATTAGAATTGAGTTTTTTGAAAAACTTTATTAAGATTTTTTTCTCAGAATATCATGAATAATCACCCTCTGGAGTTTCGCGGTCTCATCGTGGGAAACGGTGTATAAAAACATACCTAAGTTTAGACTTATTACATATTGTGAGGTATTTTCATGTAGTATGTCCATCGATTCCACTTCAGAATCAGCAATAGGCGGATCATTTACTTCTTTCTGAGTAGTTATATTTTTTTTCAAGCTCTCTAGAAATTGAATTCTTTGTGCCATTTCCAATGCATTTGATTTAAGCTGCATAAATAAAATAAAAAACATTTTAAAATATACAATTAGACGGACGGTCGGGGGCGAGCGACGCGACGGCTATCTCGTTTTGTATAGAGAGGAACGCGCGGCAAAACGAGACAGCCGCGACGGCTAGCCGTCGCGTCACTCGCCCCCGACCGTTTGTCGCAGTGCTGACTATTAAAACATAACTAAACGCGTTGAAACAAGTCGCTGTATGTTTCAAAATCACAGTGAAAACAAACATAATAAAATAACTAATATTAACGAAAATCGAAATAATCTTACATTTATTAATGAAAAAGTAAACATTTTCGGGATTAAACTATTTCTGACGTCAGATTTAGGATAAAAACAAGTCAATTTCAAAATAAAACATAACTTTTAACAAAAAAATATCTAAAACAGTATACAATTTAGAAAAAAATGGTTTTAATGAAAAGGGTCACCACAGTATTATTCATATTTTATCACAAAAACTGTACAATTACATAATTATACAATTTTAAAGGGAGAATTGATTCAAACTTTGCTACACATTTATAGCAATAAGTGTATAATTTTGAGATTGTATAATACTAATGAAATAGAATGCTTACCTTAGGGTGAAATTTTCGTTTTTGTATACTTTTGAAGAGACACGACAAGTGCACTGCTCGGTCGTTTGAACATAACTAAAAAATATTTAGTTTTCGCGCGAAACAAGTTCTCACTTCGGCCAATTTAAAACTAACCAATGCGCTATCTAGCGAGCGTTTGTTGAACTACGCTCTTTTGTCAATATTAAAGAGATGAATACTGTTGATACCAATCGTTTCCTCATATTAACTCAATTTCGAAGATTTTTGGAAATTGTACACTTTTAATGCGAAGAAGCGAATGTGCCCAGTTCCACAAGAAAATGGCCATAAATTCAAAGCTAGCATCATATTAAGTATTATTGATATTTCAACAGAGACAGAGAAACTCTGGAAACGAATGTGGGTTATCTAGGCGTTTACAGGGCTTATGACCTGTCATTGGCTGGGCTAAGTGGCCACTTGATGTATTACAACATTCTTCATTCCGCCCATCATCTGACAACCATGTATGACAAATTTTTGAAACTTGTATATATGTTGAGTTTGTACAGAAGAATCCACATGCGAGTTGGTTTTTTGACAGATTTTTAATATTTTTAATATTGTTTCCCTATAGTGACATCTGTTGAGAAGATATATAAGCATTTTTTGGCAATCTAACTTTATTGGTGTAGGTAAGGTTCATCCGAACATATTAAGTATTGAAAGAATCTCAATGAACAATAGTATATTTTGCACCATGAATAATATACTGCACTAAGTCCTAATGTGTAAGAAAACAATTGAAAATACCACGTAACAGCTCATACCGACCGCCACATTTTTTACTAAGAAACGTGTTTCTATCTCTTTCCTATGATCGAAGCTTTAATTTAACCCTAGATCACTTACAATTTGTATAATAGACTACGGGTGTCAAGCGCTTTTGCAAGTTTTCCCTGCCCGCCGCGCCGCCCCGCTCACTTCTAGTACCTTTATAAATTTAATAGTGAAATTAGTCACCCGTGTGAACTGATCGCAGATCCATGCTTATAGGATTGAGGTATATAGCGTAATCGTCGCCTGACAGACGAAAGGTTAGTAGTTCTGTAACTTTTTCATGCAAGTTATTTACGTCTTTATTTCATGATTGCATATTTATTTTATAGTTATTTCATGATGGCGGCCTCCGTAGCGTAATGGCTAAGACGCTAGACTCACGATACAGAGGTTCCGGGTTCGATTCCCGATGAGAACACAAAAAATCAAAAAGTGATTTTTCTCAAGCCTGGGTGTTTGTGACGTTTTTCCCCTCTGCAATTGGGCTTCCTGGCCTGTTGAGGTGGTTAAAAAAATTTTTTTTTTTTTAAAAAATGTATATATATTTTCTTAATACTTACTGTTTGTGTAATAGTAGATTTTGATGCAGATGTTAATTTTAAATGTTTTACATAGATTTTAGACGTTTTGAAACATTTTTTTGACATGGCGAAATACTTACGGATTAAAGGGCTACAAGAGAGCTATTTGTGGGGAACACATTGTTTCTATGTGTAGAAGTTGTATCGTGTAGGTTAATCTCAAAATTATTTAATTATTTGATTGCCTAAAAATTTACATTGCTGTGTAAGTTAATTTGTTACATAAAATAAAACTTATTAAATAACTATCCATGTTTTATTTCGTAGACGAAAGGTTCGTTACAACGTTACTCGAAAAAAAGGTTAGTAAGCTAGGGTTAAAAATATCTTGTTACAATAAAATAATGGTTCCGAAATAAGTATAACATTTAAGGAGAATAAATTATTAAATTAAATCGTTTTATCGTGTAGGTAAATCTCAAAATTATTTAATTATTTGACTGCCTAAAAATTTACATTGCTGTGTAAGGTAATTTGTTACATAAAATAAAACTTATTAAATAACTATCCATGTTTTATTTCGTAGACGAAAGGTTCGTTACAACGTTACTCGAAAAAAGGTTAGTAAGCTAGGGTTAAAAATATCTTGTTATAATAAAATAATGGTTCCGAAAAAAGTATAACATTTAAGGAGAATAAATCTGCAATACCATAGCAATTGTAAAAATACATACAAAATAAATATAGTGAAACGTTATTTTTAAACCAGTTATTAACGCTTTGTTGTGCACAGCACTAGTTATATAAATATCCATTGAACCTTCTAAGAAATATTTTTGAATGTCAAGCTATTAGCCTTATAAAGAAATCTGGTAATTTTAGTATAATTAAATTAGTTAGACCATTTACTAAAACATTTCTCGACTAAATATTAAAAATTAACCGTTATTAACGATTCCGTTAACTGTCCCACGACCAGATCTGTTAAAAGTAACGGTCTCATAACGGAATCACGCCGTTAGTTACATAAGAATATTAAAATGATTATTGTGATGATTGGGAAAGTTTTTACGATCCGTAGAAGCTTTCGTCAACGGACGCCGAAATAAAAAATTTCGAAATAGAAAACAATGATTTTAAACACATACAAATGTAGTTGATTTTTTTTATTTTTGGACAGTGGTAATGTCTTGAAACTTGTAATGAAATGGTTTTATAACAAAAATACATGCACGGATTATTATGAAAATGTTTGTTTGAGGTAGGTGTTAGGATCATACTCCACCACGTGACTCGCGGCCGATTTCCCATACGTTATGTTACATATATTCCACGATTTTCACACTGGAATTCAAAATTAGAGCAATGATTTTTTCACACAATTTAGAAATCGACCAGATGCGTGTTTGCATTGTCCGAAAACGAACTGAAAATATCATAAAATAGCTCATACATTTAAAAATGCTAAATACATTTATGACCAAGAAACATATCTTCATCATCAATCATACCATATCCGCTCCCTATGTGGAGCATATGAATTCCACAAATTGCCCTCAAGCCAAGCGATCGGCAAACTGCAAATTACCGCAAACCGCAAAATAGCATTTTATTTCAAATAAATTAGGTAATAGTGTGCCCGTAGAAGTAGAGGAAGGTCGAGAAAGACATGGCATGATCAAGTACGAGTGTTTCAGAGTGGTCATGTTAAAATTCCAGAAAGTATGCGTACGTGCATGAGAGGATGTAGGAACGTAGAGGGAGAAAGGGAAGTGGGCCATTACAGTGTGGCATTCCATTTTTATCGTATTTACAAGAGATACACATACATTTGTCATACAAGATACCATATGAATATAACTGATAAATATTACCAATGAAAAGGAATAAATCTCCAGAATCTCTTATCCAAGAAAGCCGCAATATAAATCTCAAACAAGAATTGTAAGGGCTTAAAGCAATAAAACATTAAAACATAATACATAAACACAATAAAACACTTTTTTAAAGACAAAAACAGATACCTTATACAATTTAGTAAGAAGTGCCGCTTATTCTTCATTCAATAACAAAGGTATTTTTGTCCGTGGCTATAAACCTTAATTAAAATTGTAAATTCTTTCTCTTTGCAAAAGTAGCGAATAAAACCTTAAGGATAATACGTTTAATACGTTTAACCAAAATATAAAAAGACGATAAAATGGTCGTAAAGTGTACGTATTAAATAAACTTTTTTGAAGACTGTCTTAAACGATGATACCAAGGATTTTTAAAAATTACATTAGCTAGAAATTTATATAAAAAGTGTGTACATATATATATACTACGTAGATAATATTTTTTTAAGAAACCTATTAAATTATTTATTAAATCGGCGTTAACATTGTGGAATTGAATTATATAAATAAAAACACTTGATTTTTTGTCCACTGAGTTTATTTTTTTAACACGACATGTTTCGGACACGCAGTACTGTCCATCTACAGGTGTATTTTAAAGCTGAAGATAAATATACAATGAAAAGTTTAGGTACTGACAGGGGTGGAGGAGGAGCTAAGTGTGGGAGGGGTGGTATGGGGGGGTAGGGGGTCTAGCAAGTGGGAATAAACTAAGTTATGGTGATGTATTTTGAAAGGTTATGTTATTTATTAATATATTATTTGAACCAAAGTTTTTTTTGAATTTCGATGTTCTCTAAATTGTTCATTATTTAAAATACACCTGTAGATGGACAGTACTGCGTGTCCAAAACATGTCGTGTTTAAAAATAAACTCAGTGGACAAAAAATCAAAGTGTTTTATTTATATAATACAAACCTATTAAAAATCATTATGAGTGTTTTTTAAATTATAAGTTTTACATTGATTGATTCTAAAGAAATTTAATGTAACACAGAACTTCACTATGTGAGTTTTGGAGGATTCACTACTTGACTAGGTATTTTATTATACACATAATTAGTCTAATTTCACAGTTTTTATAAATTATATTTATGTATGTTTTTAGCACACAACCGTAGATGGAAATTCTGTCTTACGAAACATGAGTTGTGAAGATTCGTGATACTTAATAAAAAAAAATAAATACTATTTCACTTGTATTATTTAATTCTCACTTAATTTTAAATTCTAACATCACAAATAGAACCAGAGATTCTAGCTTTAAAAAATTAATAGAACCAAAGGTTCAAATTTTAATATAAATAATGTTATATGGAGTTCTATGAAACAAATGCCACCTCAATCAATGTATCATTTTTATAACAACTACTACTACTACTTTCCCATATCCGCGCCCAATGGTGCATAGGGCACTGCATCGGTACACCAAGTGCAGTGTATCTTGATCATTTTTTAAAAATAACATGAAGGAAAGATGATCAGTCATACGCTTCAGTACCAGTTAAGGTATCGCAAATGAAATATTCATATGAAAATCAAATGTGAATAAATATTACATGTTGACCCCATTGAATCCGCGACCCCATGCGCGGTAGCAAAATGCGCTACCACTATGCTACGAGGCGGACAAGTACACATACATAAAACAAGTTTTGAAAAGTAGTAGGCAAAGATATATATTATGATTGTTTTTTTGTTTGTTTTTACTAGGTTTGTTTTGTAAAAGCTCGCGCGGTTTACGTTTTGAAAAAAAAAAGGAATCAGGTTGCGGCAGAGCAGCGTTTCAATCCGACTATTATTAGAGTCACTTGACAACCACTTGACTTATGATATGTATAATCCATTTTAAAGTAATTATCATATATTATACACTTTACCTAATCACGAGTAAATTGGTACATTGTTATCCCAAAAGACCGAAAGTGTTAAGTAGTTTTAAATTTCTATAACACTGTTATGTTAATTAGCACTTATACAAAATAATAAAAGTAATTACGTAATTTTAACTCATTTATAAAATGGAATCATTAATTTAAATAGCTTCATGAATTTAACAAATTTCCCTCGGGAAAGAAGAAAAAAGCAGCATGAAATAAATTTGAATTTAAATAGTTCATTTGCTTAAATTTATAAACCTATCTAAATTTCAAATAACTTTATTAAAACTTGTTTAGAAGGAAACTAAAAAATAACGCCTTTAAATATTTTTATTTAAGATGTACAATACTTGATCATACATTTATTTACTTCAAACATGAATCAAATGAAGAATATAATTTAAAAAATTATATAATCAAATTTTCAGTTTACGGCTTTGAACAAGACTTAATACTTTCAAGTATGGAATGTCACTTCTCTGAAATTCTTGTTCAAAGGGCGTTAGACTGATCTGTGATCATATCGCCTTATGTAACAAAAATTTTATCATTGGGTGCAAATAAGGGAAAGTAGTAGTACTAGTAGTTTGTCCTTGAAAACCGCCTAATATAATATAATTAAACTTATACAGTTAATTAAACGTACATTTAACTATGTAGCTGTTTAATCATCTACCCGTGTACAATATACAATTTTAATGGCTGTTAGCTAACTTAACTTTGTGTTTATTTATCCTAATAGCTAATATGAATGTGTTTTCCTATACTAATGAATTTCCCTTCCGGAAATACTCTAAGGATGGTTTATGTTTGGTTCTAGTGATATTTTGTAGGTCTCGTGAGAGAGAAGGCTTATTTATCGTGAAAGATAAAACCATTACATACTCGTTACCTATATTGACTTAAATTTAATAAGACGTGTAGTTTACTTTATGTTTTGGTATAGTTTCAAGTTTGATTCTCAACAAAATATTATCACAATCATCATCGTACTGTATCCGTGGAGCATATGGATTCCACAAACTGCCTCCGTTCCCGTGCATCCGTGACCTGCCTAAGGATTATCAACAGTTGACGTCCAGGACGTGGAGAACCTGATGCCTTGTAAAATAGGCAAGCATGGTTAAGGCTTTTTGGAGTCATACGTAGTACATGGCCTAGCCAGCCGAAACGCCTTCGCCGGTTGATAGAAGATACCAAGGATTGCAGCGTCTATTGCCTCACCTCTGTGATCCTTACAAAGTCAAACCACCGCACACCTAAAATTCTTCTAAGACACCTATTCTCTGCACTCATAAGTCTGCTATCTTGGGCCCTGGTTAGGTGCCACGATTCGCAGCCATAAAAGAGAACAGGTGTGATGCAGGAAAACTCAAAAGCCTGATATTTTGTACCCTGACCAGGTGCCATAATTCGCAGCCATAGAGGATAACCGGTGTAATGCAGGCCTTATAAAGGCGGCAATAAAATATGTATTTTTTAATTTACTTATATTTTTCTTTAGCTCACATTATACGGGACAGAAAACTGTACAGTTCGCAAACTGTCCCGTACAAAACGAAAACTGTATGGAATATATACACCGTGTCCCACGATGAGACCGCGAAACTCCGGAGGGTGATTGTTCATGGTATTCTGAGAAAAAAATCCTTATTAAGTTTTTTGATCCGGGCATTTTTAATAATGAATTAAAAACAAGTATTAATAAAAGCGACTATGTATACTGGCTTCTGTTTGAAATGCTTAGTGGTGGCTGGGTGGCGGCGGGGGGCGGGGAGGAGTGGGGGTCCGCTCTGGTCACCGAACGCCTGCCTTGTGCGGACATTAAAAATTCGAATTTCATATCTGAAATTGGTGCAGGGTCACGTGGTGTTAGCCAGTTCAAAAATGGACGGTATTACACGCGTGAATTTTTATTCATATTTTAATCATTTTTTTGAAATTAGAATTGAGTTTTTTGAAAAACTTTATTAAGATTTTTTTCTCAGAATATCATGAAATAATCACCCTCTGGAGTTTCGCGGTCTCATCGTGGGAAACGGTGTATAATGGCCGACGCGACGTTTGGCTGACCTCACAGTTAATGTTTTATTATTTAAACGTTTAAGAAAATATTGAAAAGTATATTGTATGCTTTTAAAAACGCAAAAAACAAATGAAATATTTACATTATTAGCTATTTAAAGCTATATATTATACAATTTCCTGTGCGCAAACATATGATAATAACTTACGATCGCGTTTTAAAAATATAGATATTTAATTTCTTTAATCAAGACTTTCGAAAACGAAATTAATTATATACGCCGTTTAACAAAAACTCGATGTACAAGCGGGAAACCAGTGAATGTACATCATATTTGGAGTCAGTTTTGTACATTTTTTATTTTTAATTGACCCATTGACCCAAGACCACAAGTTTCGAGAAAATTGAGGGAAAGGTATTTTTTTTGAGAAATTTTTACAAATTGTTATAAAATATAATTTGTTAATCAAAATTTTAATTCTATCCATAAAGAAAAAAAAGCAAAACTCGAATTTTGTTAGGAATTTATGCCATTTTATTTTACCTACGGTACTTAAGAAAGCTTTTACGAAAAGAAAAAAATATTTTTTCAAAGTTCACATTCAAAAGACATACGACACATTTAACTCGATATATATATGATGTAGATTTACCATGTATTTTATATTCCTATATTTAAAAAAAAATATTTTCATGTTATTAAAATTATACCATATTTAATTAGACACAAGTAAACGGTTCAGAGTTGTATCAGTATCTTCAATTATTAACCCTTTCACCGCTAAAATCTCTACACAAAATACCAGTGTTATCTCTCATTTGAAGTTAAACAGCACTTCAGTAACTTTCTGACCTTCATGTATTATTCATACTGTTATTATTGTATGGAAAGTGGATTTGTAAATTAAAACAAAACCTTAAACTCTGAACTAAGCTGTTATCTCTTTCGCTCATGTCTGAAGAGAGATGATTAGAGCAGGATGGAAAGCGTTATTTAGGCTGCGCCTGAGACCAATGTTCGAAAGTTTGCTGTTTTTAGTTTTTATAATAATAAGCCACAATTTACTTCAAAAAAAAATTACATCACATACAATAAACTATTTTCGAGGGAAATGCAAAGACTGATTGATGAAAATACAGGTACGAGTAACATGGAATAAATATAAAGGGAAGCCATAATTTCAGGCATTTTAAAAATATTTTTTATGTTAACTTTAATTTTATTAAACTACTACTACTACTTTCCCTTATTCGCACCCAACGATCCATAGGGCACTGCATCATGTATGTATATTGATCATTTTATTACATGAAAGTAGATGATCAGGCATACGCTTCAGTACCGGTCCGAGGTATCACACATAAAATATCAATATGAAATTCACATGTAAATCAATATTTCACATTAACCCTCTACGGTTATCGAACCCGCGACCTCATGCACGGTAACCAAAAACGCTACTACTATGCTATGAGGCAAAATTATTGAAGGAGCTCATCGTATTCTATGGAATTAACCAACAAGTATTTTTTTTATAATCTTACTTTTCCGTAATAAAAAAAAAATCTTTTTCCGCTACATTTGTTTTTCTAGCCTCAGTACTCCTCCTAAGGTGCTACATAAATAGTAGAAACTTTAGAACTGTTACATTGTGTAGTTCAAAAGGTCAAAACGGTATTCATGGATATTGTTTTAAATACCTATGTAAAGTTTTGACTTGTGGTTTATTTAAGGGTTATCTGAAAAATTGAAAGTAAAATAATTAGGGTCGTATTTACATACGTAGATATTTATTTCAAGGCATCAGGTTCCCGGAATATTAGAGCCCCCGCAGACTAGAGACTTTCTATCGGGCAATAGTTCAGTCGGGCTTTTAATCAGTATGAAGATGTATGCAAGTGCGCATACTACAACGATCCGGTATCGGCCGATTGCTAAGTTTAATAGGCCTTGCGATGCCTTTAAAATATCCTATCGATAAACTATCGGCCGATAGCTTAATCAGTATGGCGCTCTTCCATGCGCACACACTTACCGATCATTTAATCGGCCTATAGCTTTCTTTTTCGTAGTATTGCAGTAATAATAACTTTTCTTGACAATATTGTTTCAACATTCATTGCGACCGCTCTCTTCAAAATTTGTTTTTTAACTGGAAAATCATTCGAGAGCAGTTGGCCGACTGTTCTCTAATCTGCGCACTCATCACCGACCCGACTGTTTTGTTGATTCAGTGTACGCGCTAGCAGCCCATCCGACTAAACTATCGCCCGATAGAAAGTCTCTAGTCTGCGGGGTACCTTAGACTTTCACTTGAGACAATCTGTCAGCAATTAATATCAGAATTACGGGACGTGCACCTGTGCGACTGACCATTCAGCTTGGATGCAGTTTGTGCAATTCGTAATAATATTATGCACCAAATAGGACACTGTAAACGAACATCCTATGAATTTTGCAGGATATAAAAATGAATTTTGAGATAGGTATTCCTTTTTTTTTCATAATTTTCAATTACATAATTAAGGATTTAAAAAAAGGTTTAAGGATTTAAAAAAAGTTTAATTAGATAATTAGTTTGATGCAAAATGCTTCT
The DNA here is from genome assembly GCA_022494985.1 of Micrasema minimum. NCBI lineage: Eukaryota > Metazoa > Arthropoda > Insecta > Trichoptera > Brachycentridae > Micrasema > Micrasema minimum. The sequence goes on from JAGVSP010001191.1 coordinate 114,071, forward strand.
TTTCTGTTGGATTGACGTTAACCTTCGCGTCCCGATGATATCCTGATGATACTAGGTGACAATATTATCATGTCACTTAATATAATTTTTCTTTGTACATATTATTTCGCTTAGTAACTTTTTCTTTTCCATCGTCGATATGTATTTACTACAACTCGACAATAATGGTAAAAATCGATTTGGACCTCAGAATTTTTGTATTTTTCCATAGTAGAATTGCGAATCACATAAAAGTATTTCAATATTTAAGTTTGTATTTAATAAATTTGCAGCCACGGAAATAAATAATTTGTCGAAAAATTGGGGATAAAATTACCAATTCAGATAATTTCATTTCAACTTCAACAATGGTCGTTTAATAAGGAATATTCATGTTTTTAGGATTTTTGAATCACATTTTCAAGGTGTACAAAATACATACAGAAATACTTAATAAATGTATTTTGATGCAATATAAAATAATATATTTTGATGCAATACATAGATGGAACTAAACTGAACCATTTGCGCTATGCGGACGACATCATAATTATTGGATCGACTATCCGAGAGGTAGAGAGGATGCTTACGGACCTCGCTGCTCTCTCCGAGAGGATAGGTTTAAAGATAAACAAAATTAAAACCAAAGTTATGAGTAATGTCAATACGCCTATAGTCATTAACGGCACAGTTATTGAAAATGTAAAGGAGTATGTATATCTAGGCCACCTGATTAAGTTAGGAAGAGACAACCAAACAGCTGAAATAAACCGCCGAATTGGGCTGGGATGGGCAGCGTTTGGGAATGTATCCCACATTATGAAGAGTCCAATTCCTAACAACCTTAAAAGGCAGGTATTTAATATGTGCATACTTCCAGTGCTGACTTATGGGGCTGAGACATTGACACTGACTATCCAATCGGCCAATAAATTCCGTGTAGCGCAAAGGGCAATGGAGCGAAGCATGCTCGGCATCAGTTTAAGAGACCATGTCACTAACGAGGAGATAAGAAGACGGACTAGAGTCATAGACGTCATAAAAGCTATCTCCCAGCTGAAGTGGACATGGGCTGGACATGTGGCACGCCAGAATGAGGACCGATGGACGAAGCGCCTGCTGAACTGGAGACCTAGAGCTGCAAGGAGACCTGTAGGAAGACCACCAAGAAGATGGACAGATGATATAAAAAGTACTGCAGGATCCAGATGGCAGCTCGAGGCCCAGGACAGAAAGCAGTGGACCAATATGGGGGAGGCCTATGTCCAGCAGTGGACGAACACTGGCTGATGAAGAAAGAAAAGAATAAATGCCATCAGGCGTATATATGCTAATAAATAAATAAATAAAAAGCTCAGTAAGGGAATGTATGGCCTAGTCAGCCAAAAAGCCTTCGCCGGATGACAGTAAAATTTATTTAAAAAAATATTTCTTTATTTCTTTTTTTTTGCAATCAAAAATACGTTTCCAAAACATGATGCGTACCTAATTGCTATTCTAGAAACTAAGAATTAATGAAAAACCCTAATTATGCAGGATACGCGAACTAAATTAGAGATCAAAAATTAATTTGAAACTGCGTCTGGATTTCAGTTTAAATGTTGAGCTTGGCAATTAAAGTCGCGGTCAAAACATACCCCTAACTTTGCCCATTCGAGGAAACAGTTAAAGAGAATCACAATATGAAACTACAATGTGCGTTGGTCAAATGCTAACTGAAGGGTAACTTTATTGTTTTACGAATTTCGTTTGAGTTTTGACGCTCGGCTTTTGAATAGTCCGTTTTTGAGGCGAGTTTACAAAAAGATTTTTAAATAGGATTTTTTTTTTTTAATGCGGGCAACGCCGCGCCACTATTTTGCATACCGAAATAATGTATATAATTGACATATCCACAGACACCCACACACGTCTACTCACCCTGACACACACACCCTTACCCACACCCTCTCACATTCAAAATAACTTATTTAAAAAAAACCACTTAATTTGTTTGATTTTTATAATGGTTATGGGTTGGAATAAACGTCCAGTTTTTATTAAATTGCATCAGTTAATTTTTGTTAAAGAAAAAACACCTGACTAGAACCCAAAATAGCAGACTTTTGAGTGCGTGTGAAACAGTCAATACATCAAGTGGCCACTTAACCCAGCCAATGACAGGTCATAAGCCCTGTAAACGCCTAGATAACCCACATTCATTTCCAGAGTTTCTCTGTCTCTGTTGAGATATAAATAATATCTGATATCAGGGTATAATCCAGTAATTTGTCTACAAGTATTTGTATTCATTCAAAATGTTGTTCATAAGACTAATCATTTGGCCCAAATGTAATAAAAGTAGGTACCATGCATCGTCAGATGTGGATGAAATATAGTAATAGAAGTCACGAAGGAAAATTTATTAAACAAGATAATTTATATCATGGTTGTTAGGCAGTGGGATTTTGACCTTATATAAAATGGAAATATGAGGTCGTGAGATGAATAAATAATAAACGAGAAAAAAAAATAGCCCAAAAAGTCAATAAATCGTCGAATGAATAATGAAATAATACAATATGAGATAAAACAAACGTAAATCTTAATGTTTCTCAAAGTGACACAATTTAAAATACCCTTCTTTGTTAAAGCATACATACATAGCATTTTCCCAATTTAATTTGTTACCTGACATGTTTAAGATCCCTGTATCTAACTATCGAAACAGAACTTCTGATTTAAAAAAATATTATTTTAAAAAGTATTTTGAATATTACCTTTTCTACTTGCGTCGATATAATATATTGTTTTGCTGTTACTGTTATAATTCATATTGTTTCTTTAAGTTTTATGTTTTCATTGGGTTGGTTCTGTTTTTTGTATATATATTGTGTTTATTTTGTGATCTAAGTGATGTCAGTGCGTATTAGAATAAGATGAATATGTGTTTTTTATTTGTCCCTAAATGAGATTATTGTTAAAACTCCTAGGGGGAGCATTAGATTGAAAAAGAAAAAAGAATTTGTTTTTTTTATTTTCCTATATAATGTTAAGTTTCTGTAGTGTTGTGAATCAGGAATTAGGAATGGAAAAGAACAAAGAATTTGTGTCAGGACAGAGTGGTGTTGCATTCTATCTTCTCAACCTACCCTTCGGGGAAATGGCGTGATGGTTAGTTAGTAAGTATAAATGATTGTAGGAAGAATAAATAATTTCACATACTTATTATTTAAGTATCACACGCAACTAACCAACTCGGATTAACTCAATCTCTAAAAATTAAAGTTAAAATTGTTCTAACTCAATTTTCGACTAAGTAAATAAATTATAAATGACATTAGGAACGAAAGGAAAGCCTAATGTGGGTGTAATTAGCATTTCTAAGATGTTGGAGGAATGAAAGATGAAATAATTAATTACAGGAGTAGCTTACGTCATAAGTGGGGAGTATCAAAGTGAAAAGAGGATGTAGGATATATTTAAAGACACGACGCGACGTAAAGAAATATTCCGAAACAAGTAAGCAGAAAAGCTTGAACTTACTAATAAATTATTTAGAAGTTTTCAATTTCGAATTACCGGCGGAAACACTAGTCCGCGTTGGCCGCGCCCCTTTTACGTCACTATTCATGTAGCCCTTGACGTTTAGTATGAAACTAAAAATGCGAACATGGAAGCGAGACCGAATTATGACGTCACCGGGGCCACGACAAATAGTGTTGCGTTTTCATCATGAAAAGTATTTTTCAACAATTTGTTTCGAAAATTATGAATAAAAACATTGTTTTATCAATTTTTATATTAATATTAATATTTCTAAATGAATTTTAATATATTACATCGGTTTTTGTAATACGTGATTTTTCCGCATTATTTTTTTCTGTTGACGAATTTTCAGTGGCCGAAATAATTTCCGGGGTATCTACTGCAAACGATATGTTGGCAGTTAAAATTTGAATTTTTAATAAAATGATTAGGATAACTGCAGCTGACAGTACGTCGGCAGTTTACCTCAGAACTATGGATGTTGACTAGACTTGAACTGGCGTACAATTATTTAACTCGTAGCTTGTTAACAGTTTTTGGAATCAGTATGCTCTATATAGGTACCATGTAGACAAGGCATGTTAAGACATCACTTTCTAAATTTTCTTTCAATTTTTAATTTTGATTCTCAATTTTTTCATTATTTGAGTTGTTAGTAAAGAAAGCATTATTTGGTTTCACGGAATAATGAAAAAAACTTTTCAAGAAAATAGTGTAAAGCGAAAAACGTAATAACATACTTTAGTTACTACGTTGTTTCATTATTACGTTTTTTCTACGTTCCAACGTTGATTGAAAATGTTCCCGATTAAAAATGCTGCTCTCCAAATATTTGTGTACCTTTATCGAATATATTTTATTACGGTTACCAAAATTTACGGTGTACGGTGCGCCAAAAACCAATCTTAAATTATTTTCGATACAGACTTGTAGCACCTGCTTCTAATGAAAAATACACCCTTGGATTTTGGATTTTACCCCTAAAAAACTTTCTTTCTTAATTTTGGCAGTGTTACTTTGACAGCTTTCCAAAAGATGACAAAATTTCATTTCAGGAATAAATTAATTAAAAAGTTTTTTCCCACAACTGCTGTCGATGAAATCAGGCCGGATGATTTGAGTATATACATATAACTCTTGGAGTTTAACACGTTTAAAATATTTCATAGGTACAGTACTGTAATATAGACATGAAATTTTTTAAACTGATAAAAAGTTTGACTTTTGTTAATATTAAATGTTAGTGCCTCTACTATGTAGGTTGAATAAACACCTGCATGTTGATGTTGTTTAAAGTTTTTTGAGTATATTTTTTTCAATCGAATGTAATATATATGACGTCTGATACCTTGGATTGAAGCTAAGGACTGTTCATGTAATAAATTATCAAATTCAGTGGGTTTGGTGTGCTGATTCAGGCCCTTAACTATTGGATACGGGTAAACGGAAAATAGTATAAATATTATCAGCGAATATCCAGTCAAATAAATCGGTATATTTTTAATATTTAAACACGCGCCATCTTGTTTAACTTTCTT
>JAGVSP010001192.1:0-47301 GCA_022494985.1 Micrasema minimum
TTTCGCGCCTTTAAAACGGTCGACGGGTTTTTTTGACGTCATTTGCCAAAAACGGGCGTTATTAAAAACTTTGCATTTTTGTTTTTTTTTAAAACTTAAATTTTTTTTTAAAAAAAAATTTTTGTTTTAATTTTGTTTTTTGTCCCTTTTTAAATTGTAAAAATTTACTTTAAAAATTTATAAGTTTTTAAGGATATTCTTTCTTTCGGGGAAGAACCCATTTAAAACATAATTTTAGTCTTATTGAGCTCGTTAAGTATCTAAACTTCTATTTATGAGTTTTACCGTAAAAATATTTCATATGCGATACATTGGTTTAAATCACCAAGAATTATTGCTCTTGGTGTTACTTTATTCACGACCCCCTTCACCATAAATGATGTGTTAAGCTCCGACCGCTATAAAATAAATTTAAACATCCACCTGTAGTGGCGGGTTGGAGGTGGTGGGGAGTGGGGGGGTGGCGCAGGGTGGAGATGAGAGTGTATGGGGTCCGACAAGCGGGCGCATAAAAGTAATATAAAAAAAAAAAAAAAAGTACCGGGACCTAGAATTCTATAATAGAACTTGGTAACCACTTACTTTACTTTGTTTTTTATGACGAGACTGCGTCATACTAAACACATTGATCCCTATCTGAATACTTTGTCGCTTTTATTATCTCGTCTCTGTTGTCCTAGGAAGAGAATAAAACCAAGTAATGTTGGGTAGTCGTATTAATAGCTTATTTTTTGTATTTCTGAAATTAATAATATCGTAGGGCTGCAAAACCAATATATATTTATTTTTTTTGGTATCAAAGTATGATTTTCTTTTACGCATTAGTTTTGCATCACTAAATCACTAATACTGTTTTTAAAGGGTCAAGAAGTGGACTTTTGACTATTTATATCTCTATTTTTCAAACAGCACACCTCGTAATTGAGGAACTAAGTAGATTTCTGCATAATTTTCTATTTAATATATGAATCTATATACCTAAATATAAAGTAAATAAGCTATGACTCTATTTCAGTTTTTGGTTTCGATCGGGGGTAGTGGGAGTCTAAAATAAAATGTCAAGGTCTAAAGTCTTTGGACTTTTAGCTATTTTATAAAGAAGAATATATTATTTTATTTAGTAGTGGTACTTTCATCCACAGTAATTTAAAACCATAAATTTTTGAAAGTTACACATTTAATCATAATTGTAAAAAACCAAGATGTCAACAAACCTTTTTAAAATGTTTTTCTTTTCCATGCATGATTCACAAATTATTCATGAACATCCGTTTTGTTTGTGCAACTTTCCCTATTAAACGATGGCATGTTATTTAGCAACGGCGCGCGGCGTCTTGTCGGCTTAGCTTCATGCAATAGTATATTTTACTCCTGCTAAAAAGATAATTAATGTCCTGAGTAAATCCACCCCCTCGGTAATCCAACAAACGCTTGACAGGGCAGTGTTATATTAGCGGATTATCCGAATTACGAGTATGTGGGGGGCACCGCTATCACTATCCATTTCAGTTTTAATTTAATATCGAAATGAACGCGTTACATCAGAAGGAACCTTAGTAAAATACTAATTGTAATAACAGCAAAGTTTCTGAGCCATAAATTTTGGATACCACAACAATAACGTATTGCAGTTTTATATCTAGAATAAACGTTATTGCAGTTACCTTATTCAACCAGGAATCATGAGGTTTTTATTTGGAATGGTAACAAGAATAGAACCGCTTGCTGGAATATTCGTAAAGAGATTTTATTTCTTACACTATATATACGAAATTAAGATATTTGAAAATCAGTGTATACCTAATTAAAACAAAAAAAGCATCTCTGTTGATCAGTCATAAATATTTAGATGAAGAAAAAAAAGTATTATAAGTAGCTGTAAGAATTTTTTTAATAGCTAAAATATAAATGTAGAAATCAGGTCCCGTAATCTCGTAGTTCTGACGTTTATAACTTGTCGATGGATTGAGCAGTGTTGTGGTCCTCTACCTAGACGTCACTGAACCCTTTTTTTTAATAAACTTTTCCTTACATAAAATGTTTTACTAGTGTGGTGAGTAATAAAAAGGGTCTATCATTTAATTATACGATTAAATATAGAAATTTCCTTTTGTAGTTAAAATGTTGTTTTTAATCTCCGATTGTAAAAAACATTTTTTTCGTTATTTTAGGGGTAAATGATTTTATTGTAATACAAAAAACTGTTTTAATGATAAATATTTTCATGACATTTTTCATTCTCTTGAAGTAATTCTTATCAAAAATTCTTGACATAGAAAAATCTGTAACCACTTTCTTTTTTCTTCTTTAACTCGATTGAGAAAGATGACTAAAATATGATTTTTTTAAAAGGAAATCTTTGCAATCTTATGATATTTTGCACATATTTATATAAGTAAATTACACCTTACATTATATTACAATTACAATAAATATACATTATATTACAATTACAATAAATTTTACAATGCAAAGCAAGTAATCTTTTTCAAGCCTGGGTGTAGTTTATTAAAAGTAGTTTATTAGGTATATTGTGTACAAAATAATATATACATATTACATATTGTATATAAAAATGTTATTGGTATGTTTTTTAAATTACATAGGTATATTTTAAGCTTTTTTTTTTCAAAAGTCGACCATGACGTCACCTCTGTAGCAAGGGGTGGTTTCGATAGAAATAAGATTACAGCGGCGGATAAAGGGTGGGCGGGCGGGGCGTGACGCCAGGGTGCGGGAGGGATGAAACACTACAGAACAAAAATATATCAAATGGGCAAAAAAATAAACAATCTATAATTCATGGATAAATTCATTATATAAATCCATACTATTTCTTAAAATGCTTATGTTTATTAATAATATACACAGGATACATAAAGACGTATTTTTCTAACAAAAAATAAGGACAAATTTAATTAATTTAATTATTAAAAAATATTATGAAATAATTATCCTAGTGCCGAAACTGATCCAACCAATTCCTAAGGCCGGGCCTGATTTTATAATTCCGTCACGAATATGCTGAGCAACCTTTTCCTGAAAAATATAAATAAAGTTTCAAAATAAGTTCCTAAACTAACCAAGTATGAAAGATCAGTAGTTTCTTTTTTTAAGATAAAAAAATGAAGATAACTAACGGAAAAACTCACTGGATGTTTAAAATATAAAATCTCTATAAATGAAAGAAGAAAAATTTTTTTTTTTTAACATTTCACTAATGGTCTTTTTTCCCAATAAAATTGACCTGCCCCTATCGCTTCCATGTAATTCTACCGTTTCCGGTTTGAGAAATTAATTTTATATGGAAATTTAGATCTGTTTTCAGCCAAAAGTAATTTTTAAAATAGTTCAATTTATTAGCCAATTTAGTATTTTTCCTGCTACTCAAGATAAATGCACTCTTTATTAGGCCCGTTTTATAGACAATCGAATACTTCCATAACTAAAACGAACAATTGATTGGTTGAAACTCCGTTATTCCTCGATTACTTGTATTTTTACTAAATTTATTGCGACTTTTGGTTGTTCGCACCTTTGTTGTACTTTTCGAACTGTCACCGAAACCTAATTGCTAAAATTTTACCAGTGTTGCAATCCTCCCAATTATGGATTGATTGAAAGTTGGTACTAAACCGATTGAGATTATATTTTTTTCCGCTGTTATTTTTTCGGCAGGACATCACTGGACGGACAATACTAAACTACTATCATTTTTAACGCTAATAATAATAATATACTGAATCACTGATTCGTCCATTAGTAATTTTTTTACAAAATTATATTAACTGAAAAAGTCTGTAAAGCCACAATAATAAATATACAATATATGAAAACAATAAATATATAGGTACTTAAATAATTTACCTACTAGATTTAGCTTGAAATGTACGAAGAAATACTATTTTTTAACGATTCCTTATAAATGTAATATTTTAACCACTAAGGGATACTCTGGTTTTTAGATAAAAACCGTTTTTTTTGTTTTGTTTTTAGTATCCATAATATGTATACTCTTTTTCTATAGATTACATTATTTATTACGATGGGTAACCGACAAATTATTTTAACCAACATTTTGTAGATGTTGCATCGGTTAAATAAAATAATTAACCAACAACTTAGATATTATTTATTTTTATTGTAAACATATATTATCTTCAATTGCATGATTGAAGATATATTTTTTTCCTGAAATACACGTAAAACGTTAGTTAGTTAATCTAATTTCGATGATTAACTTTTATGAATAACATAGGTTCTTAAAATTAAAAATAAAAGGATGAACTCACAAATTTCTTGAAGATTTTCCATTTTTTTGTTCTGGGCTGGGAACTGGAGAAGATGACACACAGACGGTAACTTCAGAAACAATCAAAATGGCCACCAGGAAATAAACAGCCAACTTCACTGACGTTTTCATTTTCAAATTCTACGGTTTATAACTTAAACCTAATTTGTACTTAATACCAGTTGTAGTGTCAGATAGCAATTTAATGATAATGCAGTTAATGCAGGAGTATTTATATAATTTGTAATTGAATTTTCAAGCGTTATTGTTATGAAAACTGATTGTGTGATAGGTTGACCATATATTAGCAGAATGGAAAAAAATGAGTTTAAAAAACGGAGGAAATGGGAGAAAAGATTACTTTGTATGTACTTATTTAAGAGTAATTTTTTTATAAACTATGCATAAAAATTGAACGTTTTTATAAGAGGTTTTTCAGAATATTTTGCACCTACCTATACTTACCTACACATAACTACCTATAGAAAAAGTCAATTATTTCTAATAAATGTAAATTATGGTTATAAAGTTTTTATTTAATACAAAAAAAATTTATCAAATAAAAAAACAGGTTTTAAATACCTAGATTTAACGCATATGGACACTACACACAGCCCCATTCATTTTTTATACTCGAGTGTCGAACAAATACTTGATTTGTATTTATTTTATCTTCCCTTGAAACAATGAACAATACTATTGGAGTGATTTAAAAAAATATCGACTGTAAATTAATATTTTTTATGGATTATTTCTCCTTCCTTCTTTCTCTTATAAGGACACCAAATGCTGTGGAAATGCTAACTTATTTCTTGAAGGCAAAGTGAGTAGTCTGACGCTTCAGTTCCTTATCAATGTACCAAACACAATGTAAATCAAAACAACACTTTTTAACAAATATACATGATGTAACAAAACTCGTAGTACAACCCAAAAACTGGTGAATCTACATCGTATTTGGAGACGATTGTGTAATATGACTTTTTTAACCTAAAACTTGAAAAAAAAAAATTTCTTCTTACAAAAGTTTTCATAAGTATTTCATAATTAAGTAAAATTGCTCAAATTCTTATTAAAATGCGTTTTTTAATTTTGTTTTCTTTGTGGATAGTATTAATTTGCAAAAAAAATCGAAAAAAAATCTTCTTCGTACTCAATTTTCTCTAAAACTAAGGGTCAAATAAAAAAAAAATCTTCTACAAATTCGACTCCAATATGATGTAGATTCACTGGTTTCCCGCTTGTACTTCGAGTTTTTTTACTCCCTGTATATTTCATATTGACATCTTCAGATAACAAATAATATGTCATGTACATAATATAGCTGTATGTCGGTAGGTATGTACCTACCCATGGTGAATGTTATACACACCTGTGATTTGATCACTACTACTACTATTACTCTCCCTTATCCTCACCCAAGCCTCAGTCCAAGGTATCACACATGAAATATTTTAATGTGAAAATCACATGTAAATAAATATTTCATGTTTACCCCCTACGGGAATCGAACCCGCGACCTCATGCACGGTAGCTAAATGCGCTCCCACTATGCCACGAGGCGGACAATTCTAATAATAATAATAATTCTTCTGCTCTAGATACCTACTATATAGATAACTTATACCTACTTTAAAAATGTCCAAAGTTTAATTGATGATACCCAAAGAAAATTTTCTTAAGACACCTACCTACTATTTTTTTAAAAATTGACCGAAGAGATACAAATCCTATTACTCGTATGATCCCATCATTCACCAAGTTTAATTTATCTATTTCCATTTTTCAGATCCTGTTTTGGAAAAAGCTGACTTTTAATTTTGATAATTAAAATGGCACCAGACTCCACGAGCCCCGCATCAAATGTCAGACAAGCATGTCCCGTTATCGAAAGCAGCAAAAATACAGAAAGCAAGTCACAAACAGACGAAAACCAAATCACAATTTCAGAAAAAATTGTATCAGATATCAATCAAGCTGAAATAGCTGATTTAGAAGTTCAACAAGAACTAGATTCTTTGCTTAGTGAAATACAAAAACTTTCTGATAATATAGAAGAACAAGATAATAATGATGCAAATAATGTCAGGCATCGTAAAATAGAAAATTTGGATAGTAAAAGTATTCCAGATGTAGTTGAAGATGGCAGTGTTAAGTCAGAACCATTCAAACCTCAAATCAGATGGCCAGATCTACTTGTCCAGATATTTTTACATGTTGGTTTCGTATACGGATTCTACCTCATTCTTACAGCAGCTAGATTTTATACATCATTATTTGGTGAGTTCCAACTTACTATCTTTTATTTCCCTATTCATAAACTTAGTTGATCTTCCTTTTATTGCCTTTCTCAAACATCTTCCAAACACACCTTATTTAGTTATTTTTCAGCCTTGTTCAAAGTCAATCTCTGTAATACTTGTAATGGCAGTAAAAGCTGCCTTCTAAAAATTTGTCTTGTTTTTTAATTTTGTTAACTTCTTTAATCTTGATTTTGTGTACATTAAATAACTTTAAATTATTTCTCCCAACGAAAGTATTGTCTTCTATTAAAGCAATTTTTTTTAAAGTCACATTCAAATTTTGATCTCATAATAAAAAACCATTATCTATCGATGCATAATCGAACTCATGCATGACATGGAAAATGCTTAACTCTAATAAAAATACAAGTTTTATTTAAAGTCTGCTTTCGTAATTTATAGCATAAACACCATCATTGCTAATTATTATTATTGAGCATAATTATAAGTTTGCTGTCATTTTTGGAGTTTTAGTATTTACAATTGACATCTCAACGGGTCTCTGTTCTCTCGTCTGAGAAGCTCTTAGCATTTACAGGGCTTGTGTCATTAGCTGATTGATGTACCTACTTATTATGACATTCCTCATTCCGCCTCATATTTGATATTTGTATCTGCCAAACATTATATCAGAACTTAAAATACAGCTTGGCGCTTCACTTTGAATTCTCTCTGTCATCCAATGAGGAATATTGTAATATATCAAGTGGCTACTACAGGTCACAAGCCCTGTAAATGGCTAGATATCCATATTGCCTTCCAAACTTCGACATAAATTGTAATTGAATGCAAGCTTGTCATAGGTAAAGTTTTGTTTTTGTCTAAAAGTTTTTGGATACACTGTAAAATTATTTGGATGCTGTTTATAATTGGTTTTTATTCCATTCCAGCAATGGCAACAGTCTACACGACAGGGTTTGGTATTACTGCGGGAGCACATCGACTATGGTCACACCGGGCGTACAAAGCCAAATGGCCCCTAAGATTACTGTTAATTATACTATTCACTGTTACTGGACAGGTAAAGTTCTTAAATCTTCTTTCTACCAAACATAATCATATTCAAGTACAGTAAACATAAACATAAACCTTGTGCACCATTGGATGGGGATAAGGGAAAGTAGTAATAGTATACAGAATTTTTAGTAGTAGTATGTAGGTCCAGAGTTTTAATACACATTTTTGTAATTTTTCTCAAGCTTTGATTTTTATCATTATAATCCACTGCGCAATTTTGTAGACCTACATTCTTCTTAACTACCTACTTTAAAAAGTCTGCAAATATTCAGAAAAATAGCTTTAATAATCTTCATAGACAGAAAACTCCTTATAAAATACATTCTTAATAATGTAGGTACTTCTTTTTTATAATTTTAAACAGATAAATTAAAAATGATATTATTTTATGTACTTACACTGATGTACACAACATTACAGATGTGCCAAAACTATTACATTGAAATCAACTTTTAATGTCTGCTTTTGTCAAAAATGAATAATGTTGTAAGCCAACACATCCATCAATGAAAAAAACTCAATCATTGTACCTATGTGGTTTATTGTGTATTATAATACTATACATATAATTATGTTTCCTGACAAAAGTAGGTAGGTACTGAAAAAGATACCAAAGCAGAAAGAAAATTTTGACTATTATATTTGGTTTCAGCGTGATGTGTACACTTGGGCATTAGACCATCGCGTCCACCACAAGTACAGTGAAACGGACTCCGATCCTCATGATGCCAGGCGAGGGTTCCTGTTCTCCCACGTGGGTTGGCTAGTACTGACTCCACATCCTGATGTTGTGGCGAAGAGGAAGATCATTGATATGAGCGATCTAGAAGCTGATCCAATTGTCATGTGGCAGAAACTGTAAGGGTTTTATGATTTCATAACAGGTCAAAAATGTGATCTGTACTAATTAGATATAGCACTGCTTGTGTTTGAGAAACTATAAATAACTTATTTAAGCAAATGGTTTAAAATGTTGCCAAGTATTTACTATATTTGTTTGAGAAAAATTACCTATTCTGGTGAAATGATATATCGGGCGATCCTAAAACATGAATCTACATTGCTTTCAATTTGCATATCCATCCTTGCAAGTATAAAATAATCCAATATCAACAAAAGAGAAAATGATATCATCTGCTCTTTATAATATGTAACATTAAAAGCTGGAGATCTCCACTAGGGTAACACTCTTACTTGGCCGTTTCAAAGGAACTTTTAGCACAGGAGGATTAATAAAGAAAGAAATGCTAAAATGGCAACTATTATCTCACTTAGTTGGTGGAAATCCAGGAATACAGAATATAGACACAAACGCAGTGCTCATTCTTTATCTTTGTTTGTTTTTTTATTCGTAATGTAGAATTTCACATAACTTTATGTGTAAGAATTTTCATCACATTAAACACCTGTTTAATTGTGATTTATCTATGTTTATTACATTTTATATAGATTTTTATCCAGGATAGTTTTATGTTTTTATACCTGACATGCTATAATGTGATTACTTTTCTTTTCAGATTATACATTCCACTATTTGCCCTTCTTAATATAGTGCTGCCAGTTATAATTCCCGTTTGGCTGTGGCAAGAATCAATCTGGATCAGTTTCTGGGTGAACTTCAACTTTCGGTTCACATTCACCCTCAACATCGCATTTTTCGTCAACAGTGTCGCCCACATGTGGGGACAGAAGCCTTATGACAGGTCGGTACTTTACTTTTCCCAAGTTCCTACCTTAAAACATACATCATAAGCTTTGTAAGAAATACAATAAGTTATTAAAAATCACACAAAAGGTATTAATATAAACAATAATTACGGAGTGAACCGGACATGGATGAAAACATACTATAATATGATACTTTCCCTCATCCGCACCCAATGGCGCATAGAGCATTGCATTGTACACCAAGTGCAGTGAATTTTGATCATTTGTTACATGAAGGCAAGATGGTCAGTCTCATGCTTCTGTGACAGTCCAAGGAATCATAAATATGGAATATTTTTATGTGAATAACCACATCGCAATGAAAAATTTCATATTGATATCTGCCTCGGTATAGTAAATAGCACGTTGGGCTACCATGCATGAGGTGATGAGTTCGTTTCCCGACACATATTTACTTCTGTGTAAGTTATTATAGTAGAACTAGATATCGTTTTTTCACTGTAACCCAAATGAATTGTCAAAAAATGCATACAAATAATGTTTATGGTCTTAATGTCTTAATCTGTATCATACAGTTAAGACATTGGACAGACATTAGGTGTCTAGATAAATCCTTTGCATCACTATTCACTTTGTAAGACAATATTATTAAATTATATCAATTAACGGATATAAATTGAAATGGGAAAGCAAGCTGAATTATTTAAATGCTTCATTTTCCAGAAACATTAGTCCAGTGGAGAACCTTGCCGTGGCCATAGCAGCTCTCGGAGAAGGCTGGCACAACTACCATCACGTCTTCCCATGGGACTACAAGACATCAGAACTAGGGCACTACACCTATAACATCACTACTGCTTTTATTGACTTCTTTGCTAAGATTGGATGGGCATTTGACAGTAAGTTCACATAACCTACCTAATCGATAACCTAATTTCTTACCAAGTTCTGTTCAACTTTAAATGAGTGTACTAACTGAGTCAAACCTAGAGCAATAAAACAAAAACACATAAGGCTTAACAGTACATACCATAAAGCCCACATTGGCAAATTTTATTATACTAGGAGCCCTTTGAATACAGTTAAGCCAGGTGTATTTGAGCTTTGTTTTAGCACAGCAGCATAGTAACTGTTTATTAGGTTATTAAATAAGCATTCCCTATGTATGTTGCAAATGTTATTTGTCCAAATTACTGTGAAAATTATATTGTTTTTGTTACTAATAAGTTTGGTCAGTTTCAATTATTATCTACTACAAAATGCTATTCCATTATATGCATAATATTTTGTTTACTAAAAGCGTTTCATATAAAATCTCAAAGCATCTTTCAGCTTTCCACATTATGCTTTACACTAAGGCCTTGGAGAGTTTTAATTCATCCACTATGCAGATTTTTGTTCATACTTACTACAATGAGCGTGCATAATATTGATATTTTCTAATTTGTTACAGGAAAATCTGTTTCCGCAAAGATGATTGCCAGGAGAGCAGTAAAACATGGAGATGGGAGCTTCGTCATAGACCACCACAACACCGACATCACTCCGGTTTGGGGATATGGAGATAAGGATATACCTCAGGAAGATGCTCAAGAGCTGGAAAAAATGAAAACTTAAATACCACATTATTTATCCTAAATTTGCTAGTTTATGTATTGAGTTATAGCATGCTTGAAACCATTTTGCAAATTCATACTTTTGTATGCAAAAACCTGTGGTGATAAATAGGAAACCATAAACCTTATGTTTATGTTTGAAGTTATTAGCGGAGTGAATATACTGTGTTATGACAAGTTTTATATCTACTCTGCATACTAATTATTATGATAGTCATAATATTTACTGTATTATAAAGTTAATATTATTCTTATTGTTTTACTGTTGTTATTTCCATGAACTCACATAATATTGAGTTAGCCGTACTATTTTAGTACTAACTTTTAGTATTTACACTATTTGATCTGTAGAAGTAAATTGGTACTTTTATGTTTTATGTTTTAAAAGAATATATTTTGTGATTTGAGATGAATTTCTCATTTGGGTAAGTCTAGTTCTTAAACAATTATGAACTTCAATCAAAACATAAACCTTATGAACTTTAAGATCTAAAAGTTTGATAATGTGATTGTTGTTGAAGATTTATTGTTAAGTCACCTAAATAATTTACTATTATTTAAAGTGTGATAACTTTGTAGGATCAAAGTAAAATCTCTCTTAACTCTATTTTACACATTTTCTATGCCTTTATTCTCTAGGAAATCATTACATTATTAGATATTATTGATATCCCAACAGAGATGTTGAGATATCAATAATAACTGATATCAGCCCAGCATGGGTATAATCCAGTAATTTGTCTACATGTATTTGTATACGTTCAAAATGTTGTCATTACATTATTATTTCAAGTTTTGCTAAGGTATATTTTCTTACTTTTTTAAAAGTGCCTATTAACTGCCTTGGCTTATGTATTTTATAAAGTATTATATATCATATAACATGTGACCTATTGAAAAATTTAACATGAAATTTCTATGCCTTATTGTGTGGTTCTATTTGGCATTGCATATATTTTTATAAGATTGTTACAAAACCTGTAATTTGGGTGTGTCCTATGCGGGACCAAATGTATTAAACAGCTTGGCTTTTGTGAATGTAACACAAGATTATACAGAATAGTTTTTCTCTAGTATTTATAACTATTTAAAAAAACTGTGTGTTCAACATTTTTAAAGTGAAATTGAAGTAGGAAATAATTCATTCATTGTTTGACTGAAAAAACATGTTGAGTGTCATTCAACATTAATTTCAACAAATTAGGTATGATATCTATAATGTATCTTTGTCTTTGTGTTGGCTGCTAACTTTCACCACCACTCTGCTACCTGCTATCAGTTGGTCCACTTACTGGACATGGGACAACAAAAAAGTTTGTATGTTGTCTGTTATAATAAAGCTTCACAGATTTGACTAAATACCTGCAGCCAGTGTATGTGGGACTATCAAATATCGTCGTAGTCGTGAAGAGAGCCATACGAGACAATTTTGATGAATAAAAAATAGTTTCGGCAAAAAAATGTTGTTTTAATACCTAGGCAAGGGATCTTATTTTATAATGCTGTTTGCTATAATGAACAACATTTTTTTATACTAGCATTGTATTTAAATAGCAATTGAACAAATTTGTTGGTTCCCGCTTAAATCTATCCTAAGCTGTAAATCCCGATTTACATTCATTAGCTTTTGTCTTCATATGATGTCAAATACATTTTTTTATGTTTTTATTATTAATTTAGACACAATTACTATTAGAATTGTCTAATGTCAATTCGCTTTCTGTTGGCTTAATACAGTTTACCTACCTTCTGTAAATTTAATAAGTTTTTTTTATTTGTTTTAATTTCCTATAGTATAAGTATGTTATTTTATTTACCAAATTGTTTATAATTTGATCGCTACTAATGTTTAATCAAATTATTATATATAGTTATAATTATAATTTATAGATATCGAAGTTTGGTCAGATTATAAATGTCGATAATCCTAGACTTCTGTACCTGATTATCCATCGGTACTGGCAAATTGTACTGAAGTTTTAAAATGTATTTTTAAACTTGTAGTTTAAACACAGTCATTATCAACATTCCATGTCTGCTCCCTCTGTGAAGCAAACGGATTTTACAAACTGGCTCCAAGCCAAGCGACCACCTGCCAGTTCCCATGAAGTTCCTTTGATATTACAACCACTATCGGATACTGTATTTTTTCCATCAATTAAATAGCGCCTTGTTGTAAATATTCACACCAAGCTTAAATAAAATTTACTTCTATTTTGCAGTCACATTTACATTATGCTTAGATATATGAATAAGGCGTCTAATCTAATCTATTCTATCGTGCCGATCAGGGTTGAATGCATCCTTGCTCCTATCGTCTCTGTGATCTACTGTGATAGGTCCCCTAGGCACAATACGGGACAGAAAACTGTACAGTTTCTTGCGCAGTTTGCAAACTGTCCCGTATAAAATATATCCATTGCTTGTTTATAATCTTCCACATAGAATTTGTCTGGGTTGGTTGGAAGAAATTGCCACCCGGCAATAAACCCCCCGCCTTAAATGTATGAATAAAAAGTGTAAAATAAATAAAATAAATATAATTTTGTTGATTGATTCGGCATTCACTTTGTAACACTTCATAATGAATTATGATAAAATAAAACGATGTAATGTGTTACTATTGGTGTCTTTTCATCAGTCGATGGGAGAACGTTACTCCCGAAACCAGGTAGTGTAGGTAAATTCTATTTCTATAGAATAAATCAATAGTAACACATAACATTGTTTTATTTAATCATAAATAAATATAAAGTGAAAACTGAATGGAATATTGAATGGTCGGCGCGACGTTTGGCTGACCTGAAGGTTAATGTTTCTATGTAAATGTTAAGTATATATTCATATATTGATTGCTTTTAAAAACATTTTTTTAAAAAATACCATATTTATATTATTAGCTATATGTATTACCAATTTCCTGTGTGGAAACATTAATAATAATAACTTACGATCGCGCTTGTAAAATATGTGTATTTAGTTTTATTGTGTCTTTTGACAGACTGCACAGTTTTCTGAATAAGAAACTGTATTTAAAAAATACAGTTTTCGGTCCCATGTAAAGTATCTTCCAGCGGTGCGATTCTCTAAGGTTTTAGACACTTCTGCGCATACGAATTCAGTACAAAATCGTATGCGCAGTAGTTTAAAAACACTTACAGAATCGAAGCGCAGGGGGTGATTATTAAACACGTTTAATAATCATTTTTAAAATTATAATCAAGTACATGAGTATGCCAGTATCGATATTATATCTTATATTTTTATACCTCATTAAATATCTACAATCGTCCTTTTTAGGAATTCGTATAGGCTTCAAGTGTATACTTTCAAATTCAATTATTAAATGCTGTCTCGATGTTTTCACTAATGGATAAATTTAAAAAACGAGTAATAAAAATGCCATCCAATTTTAGATAAAATATAAAAAAATTAAATTGAATTAGTAATTTGTGCCATTACATTTTTACATTTTCGGAGGCCTATGAAAAGAAAGTATTATTTTAGTACAAATAACACTTATTTTTTAAAAGTTAGTATTATGCATATTTTCTTTAGTTTCATTTTGTATAACACCTTTTGCCATGCCAAATCTAAAACATACTTAAAGCATACATGCATCTGGCATTACTCTACTTAAAGGGCCCATGTATTTGGCAGTACCTACAGAAAATTTGGCCAACATAGCCCCTCCTAGTACAATTAAGCCAAAAATGTATTTTTGCTTTACTGTGTTTTAAAATAAGTCATGCAGCATTTTTTATTAAAAGACAATTTTCAACTCTTGTTGTTTTGAATATATAGTTTTCTTTATAACAGTCAATATAAATAATGCCAGGGCTGCACCACAATGTTTGGAAGGAGTGCTATTCTTTTATTTCCATAATAGCTTGAAATTCAAAATTCATAAATGAGAAAAACTATTTATCGTCAAACAAAACAAAGTATTGTGGAGGCTAATAAGGAAAATTTCTTTGTGATAATGGTTCATGGACATATTTTTTTCATTTTAATGTAGTTTAAACCGTTGTGGTTTATACAGGATGTAAAACAAAACTCGATGTACAAGCGGGAAACCAGTGAATCTACATCATATTTGGAGTCGATTTTGTAGAATATATTTTTTTGATTTGACCTTTAGTTTTCGAGAAAATTGAGTACGGAGTGTTTTTTTTTTTTTCGATTTTTTTTTTTCAAATTGTTTTCAAATATCATGTATTTAGTCAAATTAATACTATCCATAAAGAAAACAAAATAAAAAAACACGTTTTAATAATAATATGAGTAATTTTACTTAATCTGCCATACTTTTGAAAAAAATGTTTTCAAGCTCAGATTAAAAAGTCATATTACACAATCGTCTCCAAATACGATGTAGATTCACCAGTTTTCGGGTTGTACTACGAGTTTGGTTACATCCTGTGTAACTTTGTATGTATAATAATCATATTATTGTTTAATTTACAATATTGTTTATTTTATAAGATTTTACAATGTGGTTGCACTAAATCTCATGCTTTTTATTCTTTCTGCTGTTAAGCATGTTTGTTAGTACTACGTTATATGGCAGTAGGTACTGACAAATAAAATTATCTAGGTTTACTTTTTTGTGATGTTAGTATCTACATGAAATAATTTGAGAATCAATTCTCAAATTGCGGTCCTCACCTGAGAAACAGCTGGGCCATGCCTCACCTAGCTTTCATTTCACACAGATATTTCTGAAACTAGAGTAATTAGTTGAGTTGTGTATTGTTTTATTTTATACCAACGTGAACTTTTAACGTAGGATACTTGTTTGATGTGCTATGTGGCGCCATATAAAAACAATTTTATTAAAAATCACATACCTTTACTGTGAATTCAAAGCAATTAGAAAAACGCATCATCCTTTGTCCATCATAAATATCAACAGATTTATGATTATTATTTTACCAAGATATTTATAAATTTGCACACTTTGATACCAAAGGTACAATAATATATTATGTACATAGTATCATAACAATGACATTTTTAATTTTGAAATAAAGTTTTTTGGTGTGGCTAATGATGTAATGAAAACAGGCCAGCTTTTATTATGTGTAGTTTTACGTATTATAAAGAAATTTACAATATGCAGTATTTTTATAAATGTGTCATTGTAATAATATTATAATAAATGTTCAAAATAAGACAAATAATGTGTTTTTTTTAATTTCCTTAAAAATCGCAAGTCCTGATTGGTTCAAAGTTTACGTACTAAAAATTGTATGATTAGAGACATCTGGTGATAGTAATTTTCCCTAAAAAAGGGTGACGAATTTATGAAGATTTACGAAGATCAAGCCTTAACAGGTAAAGTGAAAATTCATTTGATACCACGATGACGGATGGCAATGGGATACCTTATAAATTAATATTATATTTTTGTTTTCCATGCTGTTATTATTGGTTATTTTGACATAGGTTTATCAAGGATCAGAAAAACTCAAGGATTCTATCAGGAACCTCAGTGTTGTGCAATGTCTTACCTCTCAAAGGATTTTTCATCAGATATAGAACCTCAACAATGTTAAATTTGCCCTTTTCAGCGTAGTTTCTTTTTCCACTTTCACTCCACCAAGAATAATACAGTGTTATGTTAGTAAATAAATAAGTGTACATAACGGTACAGTATCCTAAATGTTTTTTTGTTATGAGCATACCCATATTTAAAATGTAATCAGTGCTACTAGATCTGAGATTAAATAAAGGGAAAGTTCTTAAATGTATAACTCGCTTCCCATTTTCCTGCGTAGGTACTTAATTAATAAATGGCTCGGCCTACTAATATTATATAGGTAATTTAATACAAGAAACTTGCTATCAATCAACCACTGGCTAAACAAACATGCGCCTAAATAAAGGCAATTTTCTCATCATTACTTTAATTTTAACAAAAAAGTTACATTTTTCACTGTTTTCTCATTACTTACATACCTATCGCTTACAATGAAACAATTTTTTTTGAAGTTTTCAATGAACAAAGGCTACACAGCGGTTCACTTTCGATTCCTCAGTAGTGTTTAACAGAAATATTAAAAATATCGTCAACGAAATTTGTTAGCGAAGTTTATAAATTTTAACCGAAAAATTAAATATTGTAGGTTACTAAAAATTGATAATAATGGCCTTTCACCACTACAAATCAGCACCTGGATATTGTACTTAAGTGCTTTATGCATTATTCAGTGCGTTACACGCGAATAAGAAAATTACTATCATTCTTCCATTTTAGTATACTTTTTTGTTTTTATTTAATTATTTTTTTTATTTTCAATGTTACGTTTCCTAGTTCCCGGCAAACAGAAGGTAGGGAGATTAATCGACCACGTTCTTCAGTTTGTACCAGCGACGTCACAATCTACCAGGAGCGCATATCAAATAGTAGCACACACTGTAACGCGGTCAGTTAGTGAACGTTAATCGCGGGGTTGGACGACGGACTGTGTTAGTAGTGTGACGAGAAGTTATCTCTTCCGTTTTATGTTTTCCCGACTCCCGATTGTGATAACGTACTATTCTCAGCGAATAAGGTAGTAAAACGTTTATTTACTATTTAATTATTTAAACATTTATGCGACTCTCGTGGTGCAATGGCAAACACACTGAATTCACAAATTTCGGGTTCGACTCCCGATGAGAGATCACAAAAGTCATATGGGATATTTTTTAACCTGGGTGTTTAGCAATGTCGCTTTTTCAGTGTCGTCCAGGCGTAAAACTCTTTGCAACCGCCGATAAAATTTGAAATGACATAAATCCAGCCTCACCTGAAACCAATATAATAGCGAACAAAAGTAAATACAACAGAAAAGTCCTGGATTTTAAATTCGTTTTTATAGGAGTTGTTTGTTTTCCTAAGGGGTATTTTTAAAACTCGCGCTAAAAAATAAATCCTTAATTATTTATGTGTATGTAAAGAAGATCCAATGTCTATTTATGTAGTTTTCCGTACTCTCATAAGTATAAAAAATTTAGCTCAGAGCAGTCATTCCCACAAAATTCAAAAAAAGGGGCTCATGTCGGAAAAAATAAATAAATATTTTCTTATAAATAAACTGTTTTTAATACTTTGTTTAATCTCTGTTAAGGATGTGAATAAAAATAAAAAAAATAAATTGTGAACCATTCTTTACAAGTATTTGGTTGCAATTTAACCATGAAAGTCCTACATTTTCCACTGAGACAATTTCTCAAAAATACTGATTAATAAGCAAAATTTATGGAAAATCGAAACAATATTGTAATGGAGTTGCCTAAGGTTTTAATGCAAAAAAAACTAGACTTTTTCTCCAAAACTGTAAGAATAAATGTATTTTTCATTAATTATTATTATAAAAAAATACTATTACGTCTTTTTATACTGCAATAACTGTACTTCACTTTCGCCCTTACTGACATTCAGCCTACTCGGCCGCACGTCGAATAGTGACTCGACTATTATAGTCGAGTATTAAAGTCGAATATTATAGTCGAATTATTGAAAAACAAACAAATCTCAAATAATAATTGATGAGGTAGGTATTCTGTTTTAATTTTCCTTATTGGGAACATCAGTACCGCTTTTAAATCTGATTTTAACTAACGAATCAAAGTTTATGCACAAAGAAAATGAAAGGTCCTAGCAAAAGGTAGGCGTAAATGCAAAAGTTGCTTATGTCATAAATTATTATTATGTAGATTCCTCCTTTCAAAGTCAAAGTAATAAACGATTGTAGTCTGATGAGAAATTTCCTTTTACAAATGATACAAGGATTCTTGCTAAAAGATATAAACGATTCTGCATTAATTTAATAAGAATTAGTTTTTTTTTTTTTTATTTTTTCAAAAGGGTACCTACTCTATTTCAACGTCATAGATTTACCGAGAAAGAGTATCATTCGGCTTTATTGTATAAATGTGATCGGTTTATTATTTGCGCTGTGCTTTCGTTACAATTCAGGTCATTGTGCAAATTTTTGGAATTGAATAAGGAATTTTCGGAAAGTCGTCCTACAAGTATCGTATTTTTTGTCGTGTTAGTTCTTATATGAAAACATTTTTTTTAATACTCATTGCTGGGTACCACACACTGGAATTCATCATTTCCCTGTTGAAGAATTATGAACTAAGCATTTCGCTCCTAAGTTCGTTCTGTTAAAAGTAACAATGTAACATATATTATGTACATACTTGTACACGATTTTCATTATCGTTATTTGGGCGAAGTTAATTTAAATTGGACAGCTAGTTTTGTATGTTGTTCTTGTAAATGATATGTATTTAGTCGACTGAAATATTCAGAATCGAATATTAAGTAATCACCTTTGACCCAAGAAACGTAAAATCAAAATTGTTGTTACCTATTCCATGTGTTGTATTGTAAAATTATTATACTCCTTATTTTCCACGATTGCATTTTTTATGTGTAAATACCTTAATGTAGTAAAATGATCAATGTACACTGCACTTGGTGTACCGATGCAGTGCGCTATGCACCATTGGGTGCGGATAAGGGAAAGTAGTAGTAGTAAATATTTAATATATTTTGATTAATTGAATCTTTAATATCATGTTTTTGTTAGCATATTTATTCGGTACACCTGTAATCCCCTTAACAACCATATTTGGAATGTTTTTTAGTATGGTTCATGATCAAGATTCAAGATTCACCGCACTTGGTGTACGAATACAGTGCCCTATGCGTCATTAGGTTTGGAAAAGAGGAAGTAGTTTCCAAAGAATGCGTTGTTTGTTTTCATTGGGAATTGAGCCTAGAACCTCCGTATCAGTTCAGAGTCTTAGCCAATACGCTATGTAGGTTGTTTTATTAAAACCAATAGCTACATTATTGATAAAATTAAGACCTAAATATTACTTTCCCACACGACTTAACATGTTTAGATTTATCCAGGAATACAAAGTTAGAATAACAATAGATTTTCGCTCCTAAGTAGTATGGTGTTTTAATTGATTAGCTTGGATTTGACCTCTGCAGACCTGAACGTGGTTTGAATTGGAAATTAGTTCGACTCGGTCATTGGTCATTGAAAATCGAAAACAATTGAAATTCTCAAAACGCGATGTAACGTAGATACGTGTATTATTTCAACGTAGACGATTATTTCCTGAAATTCAAACTTAATTTCGTGATTTTGCTCATGAATAATAATTTAAATTTTTTATATGAAAGCACGCCTAATTAATTGTAAGCGAAAACATCATGAAAGACACGTCTTTCATTTATAAAAAATGTAAACTATAATCAATTATTGATAGCTCGCTGTGTCTATCTATATGAAAATAGTGTTCTTGAATCATTAACCTATCATTTAACGATTATTAGTACTTTGAACCTATCAAATAACAAAAATAATTTATAAACCGCTATTCAACGGTATTCAAGTATTGTTTTCTAGTAGATATGTAGATATACCTATGTTGCATAAATGCATAGATTAAAAGTTATAAAAAATGCATTATAAATTTATAAAACCCTTTTCCACCGTCTAATGTTTAAGAGGAATGACTGCCGCGTGATCTGCGGTCGTTTCTCTGTAAAATATTTTTTTCTCGCTTTTAAAATGTCGACCAGAAGCATCGAAAACGCGCGAAAAAATAATCCCAAGTGGAAAATCGAGGACTACGATTGTACATATGGAGGAACGGCCGCAGTCTAGTGACAGCTATTCCTTTAAATGCGCACTTTATATGGGACAGAAAACTGCGCAGTTTCTAGTGCAGTTTCTTGTTTAGAAATCTGTACAGTCTGTAAAAATACAGCTAAATATGTATATTTTTAATGCGCGATCATAAGTTATTATCGTATGTTTGCACACAGGATATTGTTAATATAGCTAATAATGTAAAAATGTGTTATTTGTTTTTTAGGTTTTTCAAAAGCATTCTATACATCAATATCTACTTAAACGTTTACACCATTCAATATTCCACTTAGTTTTCGCTTTATACGGGACAGTTAGCAAACTGCACCAGAAACTGTACAGTTTTCGGTCCCGTATTAAGTGGGCTTAAGATAGTAAAATGTAAGTACATACTTACTATTGAAAATATTAATTTCAATGAATATTATTATTACAGTAAATAAAAAAATAGTATCACCTACATTTTTAAATGATAACCTTTGAATTAGACAATGTTTGGCACCGACTGGAAGCAGTGTGTTCGTTTCTTTGTTTATTTTGTTATTATCGTATATTTTTATGGAAATTTAATTTGATGGTTTTTTTAATTCAACACTGTAAATAATTGGCAAGAATCTTACATTGACTTAATATAAACAGAGAAAACATCGAAATACTTTGCTGTAAGAATTGTATTAAAAGGTGCAATTATAAAGTTTTCAATTAATTATTAATTAGTGCTGACAGACTTTTCACTTTCCTTGCATTACCTTAAATATTAATTCGATCCGTTTCACCATATTTCAAAATGAATTAACACAATACCAATAAATTAATATTTAATATTACGAGTAGGTCGGCCTCGTGGCATAGTGGTAGCGCTTTTGGCTACCGTACATGAGGTCGCAGGTTCGATTCCCGATAGGGTCGACATGAAATATTTATTTACTTCGTATGGCGTCCTGGTCGTCCACTGTTGACAATTCGTCGGCAGTTTACTTCAGAGCTGCGGGACATGGACTTGACTTGGGAGGATGCACGTGAGCTGGCGACCGATCGCTTGGCCTGGAGGAAGTTTGTGGAATCCATATGCTCCACATGGGAGCGGATATGGTATGATGATGATGATGAATTTTCGTAGTTATATTTCACGTGTGATACTTTGGACTGGTACTGAAGCGTAAGACTGATCATCATGTAATAAAATGATCAAGAATCAGTGCCCTATGACACCTAATGTGTACTTGCAAGTCACCTTTTTAAATACCGACCTAAAAAAATATGCTGTTTCTGATACGTATGCAATTTTGTCAAAAATATGTGCAAATATTATATGATGTTAACTGCAAGAGCATGATGATAGTATAAAAATAATAATAGGTTTATGTCAGAGAACTAAAAATATAAAACAAATTAAATAAAGCAAAGACAGAGGTTTCAGTATGTTTTCGTTCTACAGATTTTTTCAAGCATCTTTACGTAGATATAAGATTATTTTTTTATTATGTTCAGAAGATTACATTTGATTGTAAACAATATCTGTACAAAGACTGAAAATTTATTTAACCAGCCCAAATAATGAGTAGGTACTAACAGTCCCAAAAATCAGATGTACTTATGTACCACATATTATTATATTACATAATATTATGCAGGTGAACCCACACACACAAATCAGAATAAATCAGATCATTTCTGAAACCAGATATCTTTCTAAATCTATGGATAATTCCAATCTCCTTTCAAACCTGCTGCTTGAAAAAATGTCACAAGAATTATTAAAACAAATAACAAAAAATCATTCTCAAAAAAATCAAATAACCGAGTAGGTACGCAAAACTTTATAACCCTGAAAATTATATTAGCAATCGTGAATTTAACCTAATTTAAACAATTATTTAGCAAAGTGTAATAATTTGTAATAAATTAAAAACGCTCTTGTTCCACTTTCAACGTCCCTTGGAAGAAATGATTGGCAAGCATTTTAAAATACTCAGAGATGCTATTTTTTAAAAATTATTTATCAATATAAATATAATACATGGTGGTACTATTTACACCTACATTGAAGATTATCCAAGGTTGCAATTAAACATTATCGGATAATAACTGTGTCACCGCGGAATTTTATTGTTAATATAAATATATTCATGTATTGTAAATGTAAAACCTTATTGTTATTGTTTACTGAATAACAGACATTATGACGCAAATGTCACATCTTTATATATTTTATTTTAATTCTGATATCTGTAATTTATTACTCATCATTCAAATTAGTTTTTTTTTCAAATTTTTCAAAGTGTTTTAAACATAATTTGCGAACATTGATATGATTTGTCTTGATATGATTTTTTTTTTCTTATTTTTTGTACTATATTTATGGCAAAAAGAGCTATATTATTGAAACATAAGTTACAGTTTGTTCTTAAAATAAGATGATCAGTGCGGGTTCGAGATAAAAAAGCGTGAATTATATTTTTTTCATTTGATTACAAAGGACTGTTTTTATGAGAAATAATAAGTGTAATAATTCCATTGACTATTAATCGGTTCCTGATTTAAAGTGAAAATACAATAAACCATGTAATTTTCTCCGAGTTGATATGATCTTTAAAAGTCTAAAAATGAAAAATTCGATAATGTTGGAGATAATCCATAGCTTCATTAACGCTATGCATATTTTATAAATTGCCAAAGAAGATAATTTAATGTCAATGATGTTTATTTTACAAAGGGGGGCTATTTTCTTCCGTTCCTGTCCGTGTCGAAGTCCTAGGAAGACTGAGTCAATTGACTCAATCTCTCTTGTTAGAGGGAAACAGAATGCTTAAAATGTATGTAGTGGAAGATAGATAAAATTGTCTGTTTTTCGCTGCAAAATACAAATGGATCATAAATTTTTGACAGCTCTCTTTGAAATAGCTTTCTAGTGTTAACTTACCAGTAGCTCAATCACAGATGATTGCCGACGTGCTTAAAAACGTGCTAAGCATTTGACCGATCACAATGAACATACGTTCATATCACGGTCGCGTTGCCAAGCACCATAGATGAAAGGCATACTTTGATAAATGTTTCGTTTTATTGCTTTCTCAAATTGATTTAAAGCAAATAATGGCATGATAAATTGTGCACAAACAATTAAAACTCTATAAAACTAAATTATTTTACTTTACTTACAGTTTTGGCGTATTTTCCATATTTAAAGCGGTAATTAATAATCCCGATCGATAACTTTTAACGGATGTTCCATTGTAATCGCGAAAACGTTAAACATCCATGGTGAGAAATCGTTATCACGTTGCTTATTAGCACGTCGATAGTCATCTGTGATTGAGCTACTGGCCTATGGTTAATGTGGGGTGTAATACTTCATGAAAACGCAGCGTTAAGATGTGTGGATTTTCAACCAGAATCATGCTCAATAATATACTGGTATGTTTACAGGAAACAGTAAGACAGAATGACGGCGATGAACCCAAATACTGCCAACAAGCGGGAAGCCAACTGGCCCCACGTGCTCTTCTTCATACATATCCACGTACTCTCCGTTTACGGGCTCTGGCAGGCCTTCACGGACGCCAGGCTCCTCACCAACATCCTCTGTAAGTTCACTCCAAGGATCTTTAAAGATATAGGGATAACTGAAACCAAAAAATGAATGAAACTCCGTCAAAACCTCCAACTCCGCCAGACGCGTATTCAGTATTTCTTTAACCGCTGGCCGAGTCGGACGTTCAGAAAACATTCCGAAATGCCTTCCTAGGTAGTGAAACCGTGTAAAAACCTACTGTAACCCTATGGCCCATACCTTTTGCGGTGTGTGGGCGGATGCTTGCGGCAGTCGAAGGGCTCTGATACGACCCGTGTTAGTGTATTGAGGTGCGGAATCTTCGTGTCATTACTTTTTCTAAATGATTTACTCTGCAAGGCAGATCTAAGTGTATTATAAATCAATGATTCCAACGAATCAAATCATTCTTTTTTCAAGTGCCACAAATTTAATATAGGACGTGTCGTCATTGCGAAAAGGGCTCTTGTTTTTGTTTATACAAATAAAAAAAATTGAAAGCTGTACGATAATTTTTCATTTTTTAAATTTATTTACATCCCCATTCTGATGGGTTAATGTTTAGTTTTTTCACGATAGGTTTGTGCGGTGACTCAGTATGGTGATATTGAGTGCTTTTTTTTCACCAAAAACGTTTTCTATGCAAAATATTCGCTAAAACATCAAACTCATTTTTCTCCATACAAAATTTTCGCATTCCGACAAGAACCTTAACTGGTGGAAAAAAACTCAGCGGCCCCCAGTTTTTTGTGGTAAATCAAAAATAGACAAAATTTCCGGTTCAATGACATCTTAAAACCGCATCTAGCTGGAAAAATAAGGAAATTATAATTATAATGTAATTATATTAGACTAGAAAGACTAGAAACTCGAGACTAGAAAACTAATATAATTGATTGGGACACAAATAATATAATTCATTCGGAAGACGACGGAAGAAGTTGAAACGACCCTCGAATGTAAGTATAGTATACACCGTGTTTCACGATGACACCGCGAAATTTCGTAGGTTAATTGGTGGTATTCTGAGAAATAAGTCCTCAAATTTTTTTTTGTGTTATAATTTCTTACAAATTAATAAAAAATGTTGCGCGTAATCCTTGCTTAACTGTTGACACACATGATTACGCCTTGCAAACAGTTAAGCTTGGATTACACGCGACACTTTTTATCAATCCGTAGAAATCCATTGAAATTAGAATTTTTGTCTTTACAAAAACCTCTAAAAAAAGAACAAAGATTTATTTAAGATTGATTTAATTAAAAAAATTCCAGAAATTTAGAAGTAAAGTTATCCGTTTCTAATAAGCTAGGGCCACCGATGAATCGACGTCTATTGAGAAAGGTATCACAGTGACCTTGGTTGGTATACTCCACAGTACCTTATATTATGCAGTTCAGTGCATTATGCAACACGCAATCCTGACCCACGACAAACCTGTTGCAGCCAGTTGGTGGTAAAGTAGGCTCTACACGAGCCGGAATGGCCAGAATTCGCAATACTCAGAACCTTTAAATAAAATATGGAATTACAAGTTTATTAATCGGATTGTGAAAGCATTTAGTAAAACATGCGAGTATATGAAGGTAATGTTGACGATATTTATGTATTGCATTTTTATTTATTTTTGCGAGTAAAGAAGACCCGAAAAAACTGAGTAATTAACGAATTTTGTGAACTTTTCACAAGTATTTATCTCAAGTTAAAACTTTATACTTGAAACTGGCGATCAAGGGATACCTATATATTTTATGCAATTGAAAAAATGTAATATTAACACATTAGTATAAATTTTAAAACTGGTCGTTTACCGTATAATATATATATACCTTCCCTTATATAATATAATATAAGGAAGGCAGAGCGGCACATGACGATCTCTGGCTGAAGAATTTGAGACATAGAAGACAGCGAGCGAAGTAGCTACCATTGGATCCCCCCCACAACCTGGAGGTGTGTGAGAGATGTGGTCGACTGTGCAGGTCTCGTATGGGACTTCACATTCACCAGAGAAGCTGTTTTTCTCAGCTGCCTTCCTGATGAGTGCCGTATCTTCATCGTCATCCGAAGACGGACAATCGTGGCAATCGCCATACATATATATACCTACGTTAGTTTTTACTGTAGGTAAATGAAATCAAAACCGAATGACGTTCGATAAAAAAGTGCTTAGTAATTAATTACTGTCTTTATTTTTCTATCTAATCTACCGATTAACCTGTTCGTTTTTGCTACAGAAATGTAGGGCATAACCCAACTATGTACAATAAACTGCTACTTTTATGAACATCATCAGATTTTGCATACATAATATTACTACCTACGTGTAATATGTTAATAAGAGTTACAAAATGTAAGCCATTATTAAAATTTAAATAAAACGTTCGTTATGACATTTTCTATTGGTTTAAATGTAAATCAAGTACAAAAGGCATCACAATAATGAAGCAACTTAATGCTGAATGTTTTTAACCTTAGGTTTGCATAAAATACTCAGATACAATACGAGAATCATCTGACCGCAAATCTCATAATACTAATATAAGTTCATAATAGTAATAATGTTTTTATTCTGTGTTTGTCAAACAACGCAATATTTTTTGAGCCAGTATCTGAATTTGTGGTAGACAAGTCATCACTGTTTTTTTTCCTAAAAATAAGTAATTATTAATTATTATCCATTAGTAAACAACATTTTGAGAATGTCAAATTCGTGTACACAAAACAGTAGACTTTACGCCAGACGTAAATCAAAAAAACTTATTTATGAATATTTTTTTTTGTATTTTAACTGTCTGCTTTGTTCAACTTTAGCTCTAAATTATAACCTGAACATTGACAGGTTCATTGTGTTTCTACAATATTTAAAATAGTTATCAGGTTTTTGTACAAACCACCACCACCGTAAAAGTCCACTACTGACATAAGCCTCGTCCTGCTGGTTCCACTCCTCCCGATCCAGCAAATTCTTGATATCGTCCACCCATCTTATCGGCGGACGTCCTTGAGGCCTCTGGTTTCTCGGTATCCACACCAGAACGCGTTTCGTCCAACTGTCGTCCGTTATTCTGGCTATTCTGACCAGCCCATTTCGACTTCAACCAAGCAATTCATTCTACCCACGTTGCAGACCTTTGCTTGGCATCGGATTCGCTCCGTCAGAGTTATTATTTCCTTGCCATATTTGAAAAACCATATTCGTATATATATGAAAGAATCCGTAAAATAATTGGTATTTCTACCACAATCTAAGTAATCATATTTTGTATAATTTTCTCTTGATAAAATAATGTTACAACCTTTTCTTGCACTAAACTTTACGACAAGGTCAACAGAAGCATGCACTTTTCAGCGCATCGATGCACTTTGAATAACTTAGGCTTTTCCAGTCGGTAGGTATTCGTATTTTGTATTGTCATGGCAAATCAGTATGATAATTTTGTATTATCCGCCATTGTTTATACAGAAAAAGATTAATGGGATAAATTTGTTGCTGTCTGACTCGAAATCATGAATAGATCATTCGATGAAAGTAACATGTTATCCACTTAGTAATATAAGTTCATATTAAAAGTTTATGAATTGTCACAGAACGCGTATTTTAATCTACAATATAAATGCTTTCATGATTCCTTAAATTTCAGGATGCATTGTATAAAATTTAATGTGATTTATGAATAATTTATTTTTTAACACAGTCATATTTTTTATCTTATTTTGCCGCTTATATAATAATTTTTCACAAACTGTAATTTTTATTAGTGTTTTTAGTGTAGTAAAATTAATGAAATTTACTTCGATTTGTTGATAATTAACATAATGATAATCCATAGCTTATGAAGGTATGTATTAAATTAAATTCCTTTGAAAATGTGACATGTCATTGATAATAGCGGCTTATTTCGTAAGATTTAATTTAACACTAAGGAATTGTAAATTTTGTATTACACATTTGCTTGTAAAGTAGATGTAAATATTTATATAATTGCTAAGTATTTATTGTAATTTATGTTAGCGTGCAGTTTAATAAGTAAGAGCCAAATGATTAAATAATTCTTTGGCTTATTTGGACCACAAAATAAATAATTTTTGATATTATTGACATCCTAACAGAGACATAGAAACTCTGGAAACGAATATGCTTTGCAATGCAAAAAAAATGCTTTGCAATCTTCTTAACAGATGACACCAGCATAGAACAATTCTGTAAAGCGGAATGACGAAGACGATTTCAATACATATAGTAATTCCAAAATTTGTCATATATATGGTTATCAGATGATGGGCGAAATGGGGAATGTTGTAGTACGTCAAGTGGCCACTTAACCCAGCCAATGACAGGCCATAAGCCCTGTAAACGCCTAGATAACCCACATTCGTTTCCAGAGTTTCTCTGTCTCTGTTGGGATATCAATAATATCTGATATCAGCCCAGCATGGGTATAATCCAGTAATTTGTCTACAAGTATTTGTATTCATTTCAAATAATGTTTATTTATTTTATTTTATTATTTAATATATTATCGAATTTACAAAGCTTAATAAACAATAATTATACAAAGTAATAATAATTATACAAAATAATCATAACGCTATACCTCACCAATAAAAAAGACAAGCTCTTGTGCTTGGTGAGGGAAGGTGCTTGTTGTTTAAATATTTTTTGCTTTTAATTTTCACAATTTTGAAAAAAATTTGTTGAGTACCTACATATTCTTCTACTGTTCCTGGAGGTTTGTTTGCAGTGCTTACTTACATATGTACATAATCTCTTACTCCAGACGTGGTGGTTCGTTTATTTTTATAACTGCTCCTAATATTCTCGGCAGGGTCGTCCTCTAGGTATATTATATGGGTCGTGCCTCTAATCATTTCTTCCAGTACAGTGTGTAGAAGATTTCCGTAGCGGAAAATGTAAGGAATCCAATTGACGAGCCTATTTGAGGTCATTTTTAACAAATTACAAATTCTCCTATCCTTTATAGCTCTTACCATTAATTTGTCATTGTAGTCACTTATTGAACACATTTCTTCTTCTTCTTTCATCATGTTCGCTCCTATGTGGAGCATTTGATCCCTCCAGGAGACCCGGCCGACTCTTTCGCCTCTTCTTAGATTCTATTATCTAATCTAATATTAAATTGTATTTTTAATATTTCAGGTATAGTCCTGTCGTTGTTAGGGATCCTGGGATCTACAAGTGGGGCCCACAGACTATGGGCCCATGGGGCCTACAAGGCCTCCGCCCCCCTGAGGATAATACTCATGATATGCCAAACGTTAGTTGGACAGGTAAATTAATATGTATTATTTGTATTTTATTTATGTGTCAGTAGCTCAAATACATACTAAGTTTGAAATTCTCAAAATTCAGAAAATACATGGAATTTGCTTGCTTAATTAAGGGATTAATTATAGGTTTATTTTAATTTTGGCTCGCACCCATAAAACAATCATTAACTGTATCATAATGTTACATCATTCAATATTATTAATAAATTAATGTATACAATTTTAATAAGAAGCACTGACTTTGTACTTTGACATTTTGATTTTAATATGAAGACTTAAAAAAACTACTTATTTTTCAATGATTTTAAATGTATTTTTGATTTTTGTATTTTTGCAATGAATTTTTAAATATTATCCATATTATACTACTTTCATCCGTTGTTATTACGAAATGGCGCTAATTTTGATGTTCCTATAGAAAGTGAAATGTTACCGGATTTCGGTACTCAACTTGAATCAAAATTCTTATCAGTCGGCCGAGGTACTGTAACACGTCCTTATTGCAAGGAAAATTTCGCTTGTTGACTATTCTACAACTAATTATAATAATTCGATTCATCGGAATGTTTAGATCAAGGTTTCTTATACCCAGACATACCTATGTAACTATGTATGTCGCAATTGTATTGTGTTGCCCAAACAAAAATATAATTACTACTTCTTTCCTTATCCGCTTTAGGACATTAACCAGCATTGACAGGTCATAAGCCTCTGTACACGCCTAGATAGTCCTATATACCCTTCCAAATTTCTCGTCTCTGTTGAGTTATCCAAATTTCTAATACTTAGCCCGTAATGGGTGGAAATCCAGTTTTTGTCTACACCCCCTTCTAAAGTATGTGAACACAACATCGTGAACAACCCACACAAAATATATTTGGACACACTCAAAAATGTTGGTTTACATAATCGAATTAGAATAACATAATCTAATTTCGCTGTGTGATTTTTGTTTAACTGTTCTGTAAAGAAATAACTTTCAATAAACATTCGGATTTTGATTGTGAGTATCTATTAAACTACTTACTACTTTTCCCTGATCCGCACCCAGTTGGTGCATAGGGCACTGCATCTGTACATCAAGTGCAGTTTTTCTTCATCATTTTATTACTTGAAGTCACAGTAATGGTGAATTAAGGGAAATGATTTGAGAAATTTTTGAGTAGTATCTTACCAGTTGTCTTAGGGTTCGATTCCCGTATGGGGTCAACATGACCATATTTTTTACAGTGTGATTTAATGTGTGATTATCCTGCTATAGTATATAGTATGATTTTGTAATGTTAGAATAATTGGAGGGGGGGGGGGGGGGGGGAGGGGGGGGGGGGGGGGGGGGGGGGGGGGGGGGGGGGGGGGGGGGGGGGGGGGGGGCACTGGTACTTGGTGTACAGGTAAAATATTACGGGAAAATAAATAAATAATAAACAAAAGCTAGATTCCCCTATGCGAAGATTGAGATCTTACTTGCACTGCACGCTCGTGAGAGGGTTAGGATCATTTACGGGAAAAGATGCAGTGGCGTGGTGGGGTTGTTCAGATGTATTTATTAGCGTCCGTTAATGGGACAGAAGAAGTTTGTTAGTAGAATCGCCAACTACCTTAAGACCCTCTTTAAAGGGCACCTTAGTGATATAATGCAAACGACTAATGAATCGTTTAAATAAGAAGAATCTAAAATGCACGATACAATTTGTGTAAGAAAAAGAGAAGAAG
Source organism: Micrasema minimum (assembly GCA_022494985.1). Classification (NCBI taxonomy): domain Eukaryota; kingdom Metazoa; phylum Arthropoda; class Insecta; order Trichoptera; family Brachycentridae; genus Micrasema; species Micrasema minimum. Next base: position 31,123 of record JAGVSP010001192.1, read on the forward strand.
ATTAAGAAAATATATCAGTATAAATAGTGTCATACAAGCCCCAGAACAAGCCCCGGCTGCGGCACAATAAATACATTTATGTATTGTCTATTATATAATATGTAAGTTGGTTCAGTTTTCTATTTTACTACTTACTTCACTACTACTTTCTCTTATCGTACCTAGTGGTGCATAGGGCACTGCGTACAGTGTATCTTGATATTTATTACTAAAGGAAAAAACCAAGGCAAAGGTCTTATCGCTTCAGAGCCATCCCGAATATCCGACCCTTCTTTCTTCTTCTTTTTCCTCAACCGTCTTCATTTCAGCTACCGACAGATTTCTATTTGTGACTTTTGCTGTGTGACTAGTAATGGATACCCAGCTCTAAGAAAATTACACCTCTGTCTTTATCCAATGGACAAAGTAATGATTAGCTGGTAAAACTTAATTTAAGTATCAGATTCCATACCAAAGTACTCTTTAATTATCAGTATGATTAGTCGGTTGCGTGATTCACGCGGACTGCAACTCGTAAAGTTCATATAGAAGTAATTTTCAAAGTGCAGTAAATTATTTTTAATTTAATTAATTAGGAGTCGTTGATGATTGAAAATTTAATGTGTTGATGGCATGTGAAAATTAAAAATTGACAAAAAAATTATAAAAAAAAGTATTAGTACCCTACATAATATTCGCCGTTCCAGTTCGATGAAATCGCATCCTTTTAGGTACGTTGACGATGATGATACATCATATCCTTCTATTATTTCCTCCCCGCTATGTGGAGCATATGGACTCCACAAAATTCCGCCAAGCCAAGTAGTTTTCATCTTCCATGCGTCGTCCCAAGTCAGGTCTGCGTTCCGCAATCATGACGTAAAGAAAATGTCATCAGTTTAATGTCAGAATCAAACAATGCCTGAGAAAATAGGCAAACATCGAATTATCATAGGCTTATTGATTTCCCATGGCAAATTAAACACAGTGTGAAATCATTAGTTTATAAATATATTCAGAATTTTCTTCTTTTTTATAGATAAAAAATTTAAGAATTGTGTTATATAAAAAGTTCGTTGGCAGTTCAATCATGAAAGCTGTAAATTGGTAATGTTCCATTTAAGAACCTACGGCTAATATGCAATGTAAGGTAATATCTTTTTATTTCCCTTGACCGTTATATGCATGATCTGAATTTTTAAAGATATTTCTTTACGTCAGAAGGTTTACATTAAACTACCGAAATGACATAAGACCTTTGTTATTTCTTTGGATAAATACGGTAAGAATTTTGCGCTGTTTCAAATGTAAACTAACTGCTACCATGCACGCCAATTCCCCCGTAGGGGTAGGCAGATAGGTTTAACATACGACCATAATCCACTCATGTCCTGACATACTTCCTTTGCTACATCTACATTTATAAATCTTCTCATGCACAGTACAACGCCCATTATTCCGAGTTATTCCATTAATTTATTACTCTAATAGTATGCTATATGCCTATGAATAGATATATTTATGAAACTCTAAATTTTATCATATTGATCTATGTTTGTAATAAATAAATTCTAGTTTTTTTTTTCTTTTTAATTTTCGTATTGAAACGGTAATTATCGATTTAATAATTGATATCAGAATGTGCTCAATATCACATTGCCTATCTTTGATGTGCATGGACGATAGTAATATTTGATATAATATTTTAGGGTTCCATCTACAACTGGGTGGTAGACCACCGGCTCCACCACGAGAATTTCGGTACCGACCTGGACCCCTACAACCACAACAAGGGCTTCAGCTTCGCGCACTTCTTCACGCACCTGCAGTCCCTCAGCCCCCAGCAGCGGGAGCTGGCCAGCAAGATCGGTGTCCAGGATCTGGAGGCTGACCAAGTCGTCATGTTCCAGCACAAGTAATATCAATATATAAACAAAGTTCGACCACACTACTCCACTGCTAAAAAAATTGCAGTGGCTGTGCTTTCCACAAAGAATATAAACTCTGTTGGCTAATGTACAAAGCCATACATGATGCCGCTCCAGAGTATTTAAAAGAGCTTTGCGTTCCAGATAAACTAGCTGAAAGATGTTTCACACTTCAATCAGCTACATCTACAGCTATAGACAAGGTTTTATTATCGATCCGCAATCAGCGCACAAAATTTGGGGAGCGCGCTTTTGCGGTTGCGGGCCCCGTGGCTTTTCAAAAAAAATTATTATATATATATTTATTTAGTATATATAATTTTTTACATGGACTAATATATTTTACATTACACTTAATTAAAAAAAAAATCCTAACTATTCTTATCCTATCATTATTATTAATTCAATTTAGCCATGATATAATATCTACACTAAAATTTCTCACATATATATTTTTTACACTTAGCCCTAAATAACTTTAAATTTTGTTCATTTTTTAACTCATCTGGCATCTCCTCATACATTTTGATGCCCTTATACATGAGACAATTCTGTGACATAGCTTTTCTTTTCTTTTCTAATCTTATATTTTTTGAGCCTCTTGTTGCATATTTATGAAAAAAGTTATTGTTCATTAATTTGTTTTGCAAATATCTTGGAATTATCCCTTTAACAATTTTGTTAATTTCATTAGCTACATTATATTAAATTTTTTGGTCTACTGACATAATATTCAAGAGTTTAATCATTGTTTTAATGTTTGTTCTTCTACTGCACTTATATGATTCGCAATGCTTTGTTTTGCAGAATTTTTAATTTTTTTGGATCTCCTGTATATTTTTTAGCTTGGAGTGCTCTCCCACCAGAAGTTCGCAATTGTGAGAGTGAAGTGATGTTTTCAAAGAAACTTAAGACCCATGTCTTTTCTAAATCTTTTGGTTAAATTTTGGTAATTGTATTTTCTACTCACAGAGTAAGTTTCATTCGCTTAAAACAGTTCAAACTATTATTATTATAGAGATTCCTCCAAGGTTCAAACAATACCAAAAATGTTTATGACAATTTTTTAGACGTAAATTAAAAGAATAAATTCAATCATAGAAAATGATGATGATAAAAAACAGTTGAGATGGCAGAAATTATGAAGAGTAGCACAATCTACGAATGTTCACTAAATCTAAGTCTTTCTGATTCAGGTTCTACTTCTGGCTGCTGTACCCAATCGTGTTTCTACTCCTCCCCATTAACGCTCCCGTGGAGTACTGGGGAGAGTCCATCATGAACTCTGTCTTCATCGTCGGCTTCCTGCGATACGCCATCGTCCTCCACGCAGCCTGGTTCATCAACAGTGGTGCGCTAGTCTGGGGTCTCAAGCCAGGAGAGAAGTAAATAAATACATTTTCACATTGTTTTAGTTGTAGGATTGTCCTGAAAATACCACGTCACGAATTACAAGGTTCAAAGGAGGCAGGTACCTGATTAATACTAACACTGATAGGCGAGCCCATTGGATCGGTCACATTATGCGACACAAGGGTCTCCTACGTGACACAATAGAAGGAATGGATGTGGAGACAAACTCCAGAGGGCTTTCGATGGAAGTATCTGAGGGGGGATAACGAACCCACCATCCACCCGCAGCTGTTAAACATTCCTGGGGGACTCTCTTTCAGCTGCACATAGAGAAAAAATATTCTACTATTTCATCTACTCTATGCAGTTTAGTGAGGGGTGGGGGGGATATAAATATATTACCCCCGGTTACCCCCGTCAGTATCGCCGTTTGATTTATTCAGAAAAATAACAGTTACAAATATGTACATATAAAACCAAACAATGAAAAAGTAACCAAAATCATTACAAGTATAAGTAATTTACACATTATACACGTATATACAAAAGAAATAATAACAAACCAAGGTAACAAGAGAAGACTTCCCAGTGGACGGAGAAAGAGAGGAGGGTCCATAACACCAACAGCACAGCACATACACGCAGTGCCTTCCGCTCGAAAGGAAGCACAGTCCAAACAGAAGTTAGCGCACATTCAGGAGCAGCTCATGCAGCGACCCTGAGGATTTCCTAACGGGACACCCAGATTCCGACAAACCGTTTGAACTATAGTAGAGGGAGTATCTGGAACACTTGTGTCAGGACACTCACGCGCCTCATATGTTTAGCTGAAGGGTTGTAGGTATATACGCTTACAACTCGTCTCTGTCTTCGCCTTGTGAGAAATGACGTGATGATTTGTCAGTTAGGTATGCACGCAAATTGGTTCATCACTAAATAGTAGCAATTTTTATTTGGCATTAAATTAATATGTTATGTATAAGGTCTTTAAAACCATCCAAAATTCGTATACAAACAAACGATATGCGTAAACACTGTTTCCAAAATTTTCTAGAACATTTTTAACATCAGTGTGTTTATTTTTATTTATATCCCTACAGAGATGAGGTAGAATTTTTTCAAATTCAGGAATATGGATATTCGAGCGTTTACAGGGCTTATGACCTGTCATTGGCTGGGTTAAGTGGCCACTTTATGTAGGTACTACAACATTCCCCATTCCGCTTATTAGCGAATATCCACACCTACATAAATTGGCCACTTAACCCAGCCAATGACAGGTCATAAGCCCTGTAAACGCTCGAATATCCATATTCCTGAATTTGAAAAAATTCTACCTCATCTCTGTAGGGATATAAATAAAAAAATATATATACCTACTCTCGTCTTGGGAGAAAATCCAGATTTGTGTGCAAGTATTTGAACACGACCCAAAATCAGTGTGTTTAACAAAAGATGTTTATTTATTTCATATCATTGAATAATACTTGATGGATATGAGTTCAGAATAACATGAAAAGAAATATAATAATATGGTCAAAGTTGTAAAGAAACGTCCTACAAAGGTTGAGTAATTAATACGAGTTGCTTTATTATGATATAGGTACTTATTATTACATATTATGTGATTCCACGAAAATTAATTAGAGTTCTTTTAACCATTGTACCAACGATGAAAACTAAATTATACATAATGTTTTAGATCATCACGAGAAGTATTGTGTTTTTAAGAAAAGTACCATTTTTAAAATTAAAATACAATAATTTTAAAAAAGTTCGATAGGTAGAGCGACATCTGCACGAAAAACATGTAAACTTTTTGACTTTTAATAAATAAAACACCTTTTTTTTAGTTAGACCACTTAAATAGTTTATTCCAGTAACCTGGTTTCGCAATCGCTAGCATCGTCAGACTGGGTTTTCGTCATCGTTTTGACTTCCACTTCTGCCGGTTGTTATTTTCATCAAAAGGCTTTTGAGAAAAATTTTACAGAAGGTTTGGAAAATTTGATGTAGGTACCTACCTACAAGATAACTACGTAACTTTTATGAGGACTAGTCTATTGGTAAATCCATAGATAATAGGTTATGAAATTTACACAGTAGGTTAAGATAGGTTGGGTTTAATAAAATGATTTAAAAATAGCTTTTTAAAAGCGAAATTTATACAGTAGGTTAAGATTTTTAAATCCAACCAATCACAGATTTTGCCCATTTCTATGCTGTACCTCTATAATCCAGAGAGTAAAAACTTTTGTGGAATTTTGACAGCTCTACCTCGTAAAGTGAAGTATCCCCACAACTTACTCTATTATAATACAGGGGCACAAGTTGTTCAACATATTGCCAAAGGATTTACGCGAAATACCAAAATTTCCAACATTTAAAATATAAATTATTTTTTTTATAATTATTATTAATTGGATCCTGAATCCACGGTTACCCTATAAAAATCCTCAGAGACTCAAGATATTATAACAATAATTGTCATATATATTTACCTTTACCTACCGATCATTTTTGTGTTAGTGAGGGACGTTGACCATGTAAATTATTGTTTGATTCGTTATATTTTACTGTCGAAAAAAACATTTAAAAACATCTCGTTTATAATTGCAGCTACAGGATGCTCCACCACCTTTATCCGCATCTGGGCCGCGATGGGCTGGGCCAGCGGGCTGCGGACCATGGGCACAGAGGGCGTGAAGCAGGCCCTGGCGGACTCCGTTAGGACCGGACGGCCCATCAAGGACTGCTTGGCCCAGGCCGAGGCCAGCCAGGAGCTGCCCGAGGACCACTTCCTCGACAGGAGCGATATACTGCAGTAGGAGACAGATCCGCGGCTTTACGGGATTCATTCACAGATCAGTCTGAAAGTCACAGGCTTGAAATTAATATTACATTAATGTGCGGTTTTTGATAAATTGTTTGATGAAATGTTTTCGACGTTTCGGCCACCATTGCAGGGGCTATCTTCTGGCGTAATGAACGGTGTTTACGTAATAACATTTAGGCTTTGTATTGTGTGACCACCCCTTTCATAATTTCAAACAATTAATGTACATACTGTGTTTATACTGATCTGTAAATGAATTTAATGTGTAAAAGGGCCAAATCTGTTTAAATATGAGTTACCAAAGGGCACTTCCTGTTATAGGCAAAGTGACGCGAAGAGACTGTTCCACACATTTCTTGTCACAATCGTTGTTATTTTTATCGCATTTTATCGTGTTTTTAATTCATTTTCTTATTAAACTTACCATTTTACATAAAACCGTGTTTTATTTATATACTTACTATCATCAGCATGGCCCCTATCCGCTCCTGGCGGTGCGTGGTGAACAGATGCTGCTGGTGCATATATTCAGAAAACTGTGTAGTAAACTGTCTCATATATAGCGGGCTTAAGTGTAGGCTTTTAAATCTTCAGTATGTAGGTATGAATATATCTACTTGAACTTTGTTAGCATGGCACGAAGAGTACCTTGCCTAGAAGGCAACTGACTCCTTCATCGGATTGAATTTTACATTGGGTGATTTTGGTTAGTTTTTATATGAATATCTAGATTTTTTTTTTTTAAATTTAATTTTAATTTTTATTTTTTTATTTTTTTTTATTATTATTTTTAAGAGTTTTTTTTTGTGTTAAATACAATAAAAACACATATACATTTTTAAAAAATAAATAAAAATCCCACCAAGGCATAGCCTGTTTGTGGGTATACTGTGAAAGTCAAACAGTGTGCACGTGGCCAAAGAGAAAAATAAACTCATGTAAAAATGGAATTTAAAAAAAAGAATACAAGATATTGGTATCTTTATACCGAAGAAGAAGAAAAGAAGGGAAATTATTATAATATACAAAATAAAAAATATACGTAGATTATGTTATAGTTATGGTCTTTATAGTAAGAATGATTCTATCTTTACAGTATGTATCCAACTTTGTGTTAATTTTTACTAGACTAATACTAGATAGATTAATACTAGACTTACCGTAAGTACTGATGTCTATTGTACATTGTATACCACACACCACAAAGCATTGCCCTATGCACCATTGAGTAAGGGACACTAGAAGCCGTAGTATTTGAAAGCAGCACTAAAATTGAAATCGACAAATGTATCATGAGAACACAAATATTTATTTTTAAAAAATATATTGTCATCATCATTCCACATCCGCTCCCTATGTGGAGCATATGGACTACACAAGCCTGTCTCCAAGATAAGCAATTGGCCGCTAGTTCTCGTGCATCCTTCGAAGTCAGGTCCACGTCCCGTAGCTCTGATGTTTACTGCCGACGGATTGTCAGTGGCGAACGTCCAATTTTTAAATAATATACTTATATGAAAATAAAAAATAACATCACCTTGTTTTACATGTTTTGTGTACCTAGGTACATTAATTATTATCTCTTTTTGATCATGAAATTTAGATAAAATATACTAGTACTACTACTACTCCCTTATCTGCACCCAATTGGCACTGAACTGGTACACTGAGTGCAGCGAATCTTGATCATTTGTTGCATGAAGGCAAGATTATCAGTCTTACGCAACAGTATCACAAATATTTTTATGTGAAAATCAAATGTGATTCATATTGACCCCTATCGGGATTCGAACCTTAAACTTCATTCTTGGCAGCCCAACGCGCTACCGCTACTATTTTGTCCGCCTCGCGAGGCGACAAAAATAAAATGCAAAAAATGTTGAACTAATTAAAATCGTATTTCGTAATATTAGATAGGTACTTACCACGAACTTGCATACGAGCATTATATTTAAATCGGTCATCAGTAGTACCTACATAAGCAGGGTGTAACAAAACTCGATGTACAAGCGGGTAACTAGTGAATCTACATTATATTTGGAGTCGATTTTGTTGATTTTTTAATTTTATTTGACCCTTAGTTTTCGAGAAAGTTGAGTACGAAGTTGAATTTTTTTTCTTCTAATTGTTATCAAATATTATGTATTTAGTCAAATTAATACTATCCATAAAGAAAATAAAATAAAAAAACGTGTTTTAATAAGAATTTAAGCAATTTGACTTAATCTCTCATACTTATGCAAAAAAAAAATTGTGAGAAGAAAAAAAAATTTCTAGCTCAGATTAAAAAGTCATTGTACACAATCGTCTCCAAATTCGATCTAGATTCACCAGTTTTCGGGTTGTACTACGAATTTTGTTACGCCTGTATGTCGGTAATAGTTGGTTTCATACATGCTTCTGATCACGTAGACTTTACTTGGATTGTATTTTAATATTGGTCATTTTTAAACAGGTTTCTACATTTTTACGTCTTTTGTACTTTTTTCTGTGTTATACATATTTTTTTGTTTGTTTCAAGTTTAAGCGTATATCGTCTTTTCTCTGAGTAATATTATGCAGTTTCCATTGCCTGTATATTACATTTATAATCCAATTTGACAAAATATGTACATAAAATATATGTATATAATATATTATATACTCTCTGACCTGGTAAAAATATTTTATTTTGAAAACAACCTTACCGTTAAATTACATTTTTATTGATCGACATTGAAATAAGTCGTTGTAAGTGCATTATATTTTCAGTATTTTAATGTTTTCAAACTTGAAAACATAAAACTTTATAATTAATGGAAAAATTTGGTTACTTGAGGTTATGAAATTATTAATCAGAAAACTTAGTATTAGTAAAAATAAACCATGAACTCGGCAATCCAGATAAACAATAAATTAATTTGTGTATTATGAAAGCAACAGCGCGGGTGTAAACTGTGCGCCCCTCGATTTTATCTTGGACTATGATGTTCTTAATTTTTTTCGGGCTTTTACGATGGTTTGGTCATGTGGAGCGAATGAGCGATGAAAGAACGGCTAAAAGAAGTTTAAATGTAAGTGTGCCTGGATGTAGAAGCCGCGGAAGGCCGAGAAAGACATGGCATGACCAGGTACGTCAAGTGCTAGAAAGTGGACATGTGAAAAGTCGGAATAATCTGCGTATGTGCATGAGAAGATGTATGAATGTAGAGGAAGCAAAGGAAGTCTGTCAGGACAGAGTGGTATGGCGTTCTATCCTCTCTGCCTACCCCTACGGGGAAATGGCGTGATGGTTAGTTAGTTAATTAGTTAGTTACTATGATGTTCTCGTACATGTTCTTCTTCTTCTAAGGGTCTGTATCATTCTCATTCGATGCTGCCTCTTGGGATGTCGACTCCAGGAACTTCCAGGAAGTCGGCAGCCAGTTGGGCAGAGATGCATCACAGATTTGGATCTACCTTCTTCTTTATCTTCCCCACCTGACAACATCCTGGATGGAGCAACTGAAGTTGCTCGAATTTGGGGGTTTCTAATCCTGTCCCTCAGAAAAGTTTGTAAAGATTTTGTATGATAGGCGATCGATGACGTCACCGATCGCATGGGGAATAAAAACTATAGATGATTATATCTCGCTTATTAATTATCCGATATATTGTATTGCACTGATGATTTTGAATTTTTTTTTTTTAAATTGAGTCTAAAAATTTTTTTTGTTTACAAACATATGTGTGTATACCTACCTACCTACCTAGGTACATAAAATACAAAATTCGTTTTAATAATAATTTTTACTAACTAATAAAGTTAATTAAAATATAAACACATTATACGCATAATAAATTTATTTTATAATAGGCGTGTGATTGCAAAATGCCCCGTCTAGACTCGGGTGCCGATAGCGAGCCTTTCATTATCTTGTCAATTATTATTTTGACGCTATCGAATTGTCAGCAAATTTTAATAAGCACGCACAACGCACAATAAGGTGGAATTATTTTTAATATTCGTCGATCAATCACATTCCAATCGGAGGCTAATTATTGCACCCACTTACTGTCACTCTTAACGGGTTTTATTTTTATTCAACGTAATTAATTAAATAATTAATCATGGCAAATCAAACAATAAGGACTGATGCATCTATAATGCATATCGTTCATAATAATATAGTGACACAACGCGGAAACGGGATTTTTTGTATGATGCGTTAAAAACACTAAGAAATGTAACGTTTATAATCTTTATACACCGTGTCCCACGATGAGACCGCGAAACTCCAGAGGGTGATTATTCATGATATTCTGAAAAAAATCTTAATAAAGTTTTTCAAAAAACTAAATTCTAATTTCTTAAAAAATATATTAAAATATGTAATACCGTCAATTTTTGAACTGGCTCACACCACGTGACCTGCACCAATAAGCGCGAAGAAATCACATATTTTTGAAAACTTAAACTAAAGATTCAGATTTGAACCGGGTTGTGGTCTAGTGGTAGATTCGAAGACTCCGGATTAGAATCTCTAGGTTCGAATCCCACTACAACACAACTTGTTTCCTGCTTTCTGGCACAGTTATTTCCGACTATTTGAAAGCAGTTCCAAAACTGAAATATTTGAGTATATCATAAGAACTCAAATGCTTCTTTTTAAAAAAAAAAAAAAAAAAAAAAGATATGAAATTCGAATTTTGAATGTCCGTACAAGGCGTACCAGAGCGGACCCCCACTCCTCCCCGCCCACCGCCACCCCGCCGCCCGCGCCGCTAGCACTTCAAACAGAAGCCAGTATTACACTCGTTGCTTTTTATGAATACTTTTTTTAAATTAATTATTGGAAATGCCCGGATCAAAGAATTTTATAATGATTTTTTTCTCAGAATACCATGAACAATCACCCTCCGGAGTTTCGCGGTCTCATCGTGGGACACGGTGTATAAGATATTGGAAATGTATTTCTTAAACAAAACCACTACTACCTACATACTACTTTCCCTTATTCGCACCCAATGGTGCATAGGGCACTGAATCGGTACACCAAGTTCAGTATTATTTTTTAAATAATTTATATATCTCCTTTAACAAACAAAATATCAAAAAATAAGGCGATACAAACACGCACCTGGTCGATATCTAAAATGTGTGAAAAAATCATTGCTCAAAGGTAAAATTCCATGGAGAAAATCGAGGAATACGTTTGTATTGGGAAGCGGCCGCGAGTCACTGGTGGAGTATGCTCTTAATATGGAAAAAAATGTCATGAATAATTGTTATTAAAAGAAAAATTGCATAAAATATATTTGTTGCATATCTCTGAAACCGGTGGAGCCCTTGAATAATGTGTCATATCGTAATAATTTATTTGTGTAATAACAATAATAAATGAATCTTATGTAAATTGCGCCGAATAATTGGCTGCATTCGCGTTTTAAAGAAATTGCATATTGCACCTTGCCCTATATTATTATTGCGTAACAATTTTTAAAGGAAGACATAAATAATAACTACAAAATAATATGCCAAGAATTTTATATGATTTATTTGTGGCGAGCTTTCATTGCTTAATTTTACTATCTGATATAATAAATGAGTTATATATGATTTTATTGGATATTATGTACTATGGATATCCGGTTTAAAGATTGTTTTAGTGTTGTCGAATCTTGTGTATTTTTGAATTCCTAAAGGATTTCATGAAAAAACGTTATATCTGTTCTGCTACTTCTACTACTTTCCCTTATCCGCACCCAATGGTTCATGGTGCATAGGTGCAAGATCACATGTAAATAAATATTTCATAAAAAACATTTTGAGTGTGTCCAAATACTTGTAGCCTAAGCCTAAACGCCTAAATATCCATATTCCCTTCCAAGTTTCTCGTCTCTGTTGAAATGTCAAATTGTAAATATTTCATGTTTTACCCCATCGGGAATCGAACTCGCGACCTCATGCACAGTAGCTAAATGCCCTACCACTTGGTATTTATCATATATATTGTAATTCTTAATGTTAAGTTTCATATTCACATTTGTATAAAGGAGATAAATCAAATAAACAAAAATAGGACACAAAATGCCGAACACTCTTCAAGTTAATCTGAAGACTGTTGATGTCCATCAATAGTCCACCTTCTCCATGATGAGTTTTCCGTGGTTTTCTCATCATCTCAGGCAGATGGGGAGAAGTTCCCTTTGCTCCACACCAGATGTATCCCTCCTGATCCCAACACAATATATAAATAATTAATTAAGAACAGTCAATGATAGAAAATCCAATTGATGAAATATAAACCTTGTACATCATAAACAAGGTAAAAAATAAATAAACCTTAAAAAACACACTAATAAATTAACTAACTAACTAACTAACCATCACGCCATTTCCCCGAAGGGGTAGGCAGAGAGGATAGAACGCCACACAACACTTCTCTTGCTTCCTCCACATTCATACATCTTCTCATGCACGCACGTCGATTATTCCGACTTCTTACGTGCCCACTTTCAAGCACTTGTTTTACTTGATCATGCCATGTCTTTCGCGGCCTTCTCGATTTCTACATCCAGGCACAGTCGCATCATATATGTTTTTAGCCGTTCTTTCGTCATCCATTCGCTCTACATGACCGAACCATCGTAAAAGACCTTTCTTAATTTTGTCGATAATGCTTATCTCAGCCTTGCACTCTGCTCTGATTTCGACTTTTGTACAACTATCATACATAGTCTTACCACACATTCGCCTGAGAGATCGCATTTCAACTGCATTCCATCTACTTTCGTCCTTTTTATTCCAACACCACGCTTCACTACCATACATAAGGGTCTCACACTCATAAATTAATATTTGTATATAAGATTCCTGCCATCTCATCGATAAAACAGTCAAACAATCCATCGTATCGTTTTCTTGAAATAATGTGTTTAATTTAACAATAGTGAGTAGGTGTATTAAAACATATTAAAAAATAAACTTTACCCAACCGACGTGTAGTAATATTTGTACCTACATATAAACAAGATGATATGACTTTGTAGGTTTCACTTCATCTTGTGTGTATTGTGTAGGAGTATGCGCGTCACAAAGTGAAGTAGCCCGCATAAGTGCATATTGTGTTATTTCACAAACCTTGAAAACGTATTTTTAAAGTACACTTTGCCATAAGCTATACGCGATAGTGCGCAAAAATGTACTAAATACCTACCGTTTACTGTCCTCCAATTAATGCAGAAAAAATCAAAACCTACTAATAATATACTTGTGCTACTACTTTCCCTTATCAGCACCCAATGGTGCATAGGGTACTGTATTAGTACACTAAAGTGCCGTGTATGTTGATCATTTTATATTACATGAGGGTACTTGCACATAATACATTATTTTTAAAAAATTAAACCTTCTGTATGTAAAACCAGCGATAAATACTGCGATATTCCTATTTACAGGATATTAAGGAACTGTGTATCGGATTTTAAGCTGTGGTTGTATGGTTAGAGACGCAGACTCCAGACTAGAATCCCTAGGTTCAAACCTTATCACAACTCATTATCTACTTTTTATTATTTTTATTTTTGGATCAGTGTATGATAGGTGTACAAATGTCGACATTAGAGCAGAGTGCAAGGCTGAGATAGCATTATCGATAAAATGAAGAAAGGGCTTTTACGATGGTTTGGTCATGTGGAGCGAATGAGTGATGAAAGGACGGCTAAAAGAAGTTTAAATACAACTGTGCCTGGATGTAGAAGCCGTGGAAGGCCGAGAAAGACATGGCATGACCAAGTACGTCAAGTACTTGAAAGTGGATGACATGTGAAAAGCCGGAATAATCGGCGTATGTGCATGAGGAGATGTATGAATGTATAGGAAGCAAAGGAAGTCTATCAGGACAGAGTGGTGTGGCGTTCTATCCTCTCTCTCTACCCCTACGGGGAAATGGCGTGGTGGTTAGTTAGTTAGTTAGGCCCATATTTTAAATATGACAATGTAATTTATTTTTGGTAAAAGACATTTCGTTTTCCTATTTTCACTTTATTTGTGCCACAAATCATCTCCATTCAAGCTGTCCTGCGTCGGTTTTTCTATTTTCATTCATTATCAGCAAGTTTATACGAGACTCATTAAAACAGGATTTTTTTAACAAAGAACCGACCTCTTGGCCACTAGACTACAAGGATTGAGAAACAGCTTTCCACTTAGCTAAAATTACTAGGCTAAAACTTTTTTTTACTCACCTACATACATTATGGTTTTTGCTAAGCTCACAAAGTTAAAGCTGTTACAAGCTTTAAAAATTGGCATATTGATTCTTGGTAAAATTGATTTAGTATCTTAAAATTAAAGATAACATTGGTCAACGTTGATTATTATTGATTATTGGTGTACTTGTACCATTTCATCAACTAACCGGTCGTGTCTTCTTTTTCCGTCCCTAATATTTCTCAACGAACTTAAAACACAGCGTAAGGCGAGTTTTCTTCTGGTCATATCGTGTCCACCCGCGTTCTACGCAATACTTCTCCGCTATCTCCGTACAGAGAAAAACTCTTTTTACTTTAAGTGAGAAAAAAATCCCTTGTTCGTATCTTAGTCGTGAAAACTTGTGAAGTGAATTAATTTTTTTGGACAAAAAAATGTAAGTATTACATTATTTTTATTTACTTCGTGTATACAGTCATTTTATGTTTACTTTATTAGGAAAACACTGGCAATGGATCGTATAACCAAAATTCTTTTTTATTTATAAAAAGTTAGTCCGTGTATAAAATACCCCTTTCAAAATCCTAAGCATTTATGAAATAATTAACAAACTAAAGTGACTTTATCATAAATATCAATTTTATTTTTTTTAACCGGAAAAATATCATCCCAGATACACACCCCTAAAATAATTATATTAGTAGCACATAGCACATATAAATAATGTAACTATAAATATCTGGAATCTATTGAAATTTATTTAAACAAAATCTGGTGTCTCTTAAAATTAAAATTTAATACACCACAACCCTGCTCGGTTACATAAAAAATGATTTCAAAAAGTTTATTGGTCCCAAGCTAGGACCCTCATTATTAATATTTTTTTATTTATTGTATTAGCTGTAAAATATTGGCATGCATGATGCATTATTACTGTTAAATCATATACTTATATACTCTCAATATTGTACTATGTACTTTTGTAGAAAACTTTAAGTGGCTTATAATATTGTTAATAATTGTGTTCATTTTTACGTACAGCTGTTGTTTTCTTAATCAAATAAAATAAATAAAGAACATAATATCTGTTTCGTACTTGGTGTACCGATGCAGTGCCCTATGCACCATTGGGTGCGGATAAGGAGAGTAGTAGTAGTAGTAGTATATCTGTTTCAGTTTTAAAAATCGGCGTGAGCTTACACCCTCTAAAAGGCATCATAATAATAGGGGAAGTGTTTACAGACTATCAAAAAGTACAAAAACAATGTAAAGAAATTTTTGAAGAGAAATAAAAAATTGGTGAAACATTTCATAGGAGTCATATTTCACATCAGCGGGTTGTAGCGAAGCTTTTTTTAAATAATAGCTTTTACGTAAATGTGTATTAAGGCAGGTTCCTCATTTATTACGTTTTTGAGTGGCAATTCGGACATCAGACGAAATTCATAATTTTGTATTAATTTTAAGGAACACAACATCACTATTAATACCTGCCTGTCAAATTAAATAAAACATCGGAACTATGGCTGTTTAACGCCGTCAGATTTGAGATTAATCGTTTAATAATTGCGGGTATCTAGTACCAGGCTCGCGTCAACAGCCTCTTGGTATGTTGAATCTTTATATTGTGATCGCTCGCGACATTTTGCGTCAAAACAATTCGCATCTTATCAGACGATTGATAAAATTCTAGATGTCGTATTGTACCTAACTTCTTGAAGTATTTTTAAAAAATACAAAAATCTATACAATTCTTGACCAATTCAGAAAGAGCATTCGCAATTTACAACCCTTAACTGGTTTCAGTTACAAAAAATGATTCACGGATATTTTTAATGATAAATATTATAAAATCGAGGTAACCCATTAATTTGTTTATGGTTGGTTTGATCGTAAGCTAACAAACTAAC